>VYXH01009255.1:287431-412895 GCA_013397275.1 Burhinus bistriatus | reverse complement strand
AAAAAAAAAAAAGAAAAAGGGATTTAATTGTGGCATGAAAGTGCCACTGCTATGTTGAAGTATATTGCTATGTATCAGCACAGCAGTGACACTTCATTCACACACACGTAATACTAACTACAAAGATTATATATAATTAAAGTCAGTCAAACCGCAGAAAAGAACGCTGGGAATCCTGAGGCCCCTCTGCTGCTTGTGATCGTATTCAAACTCCTTACCATCTAAGAGCTTTGCGATTGCACTGGGTGACGTATTCAAACTTAAGAACACAAGAGGGACTAATTTTAACCCTGAAGCGTTGCATTTCAGCATGGGATACGCTGCGTATATTTAACTTGTTGATCATCCACTCAGAGATTTTCACTTGCTCTCTCCAGGTTTTGTGGTTGATACGCTGGGGGTGAAACCTGACTGCAGCTTTTGCCTGATCTTGCAGTGTAAATAATAACAATGCAGTAGCAAATCTGTCACTCTAAAATCCATGCTCTAACATGCCTGTGTCTGCTCACTTGTTCAAATGTTTGGTAAATGCAATTTATAAATACTTCCTTAAGTCCAAAGAAGCCAATGTTTCCTGATTATTTTTTTTTTTTAAATGGAGCTACAATTAGTTCCCTGGCCCTCTAGAAAGCACAGTAAATAGTAAGCGTAATATGATACACGTCAACAAAACCACCATCACTTCCCATGTATGACTGACCCTGCGAGAGATTAATTACTTACTATTCGTACCTAACCACAGACACTGGAAAGAAGAGAATCCTCTGTTCTATTCTCTCACCTGTGTATTCTAATTGGATCTAAACTACTGAGATCTTGGTCTAGCACAATCTCATTAGCTACTCCATTTCTGCTTCTACTGGACAATGCGTAAGGTACCCAGAGTATAGGAACTCTTCATTATTTAATAAGAGGGATTCTAATTACAGACATAAGAATCAAGTTACTGAGTTGAGTGACTCTGCAGGAGGCACCTGAAGCTGTTCCTTAAATAGTTCATCTTCACATGCAGTACAGGGCTTACAGGAGAGAGAGAAGTTTGGTAGGACTGCAGACTGCATCCCTGTAGTGGCATTACACAGAATGGAACAGAATTTACGTGGAGGGCCTCAGAGGGATACCAAAGCACCACACTTTATCACAGGAAACAAGCACAAGAGAAAGCTAACCTTGGGCTACCAAAACCTACGCTTATACTCATTCTCTGGGAGGTGTAGGAGACATGTCAGGATTTTAATGCTGCAGAAAACTCTTTCTTTATGGGGAAACTATGCCAAGGGGCCATTCAGTACTAGAACAGCTTAACCTGCACTCTCACTGAAGAGTGGCAGGCTACCAGCCTGGGCAAATATAGAAAGCTTTGGGGGTTTGCATCAGGATTATTCCCAAATAGCAAACACTCACAGAACGAAACTTATGGTGGCTTCCCGAGTTACTCTATTTCCTTTGATGGATGTTTTTGGCTAATTAATCATGTGAAATGACATTCAATGCCTGCCACAATTTCAAAAGATAATAATTTCACAACAAAAAAATCAGTCCCTCCTAGTTTGTTCCCCTGCTGCCTAATTCTGCATCAGCTTCTCAGTGACACCCCCAACAACGACACACTGCAATTTCCTAAACATGGGCTTATTTGGATTTGAGAGCATCAAGCAGAAAGAGAAATTAGGTAAGAAAACCACAGTGTGCCCTTATTTGATTCCTAATGCCTACAGTTGGAAATACAGCACGCACTATATGTGGGTATTTGTGATGGCCAGTGAATCAAGGCTCTGAAGTGGAGGAAGCTATAACTGTGTATGAATCAATTTTACAGATGATCAGTTAAAATCAGAGTGAGACCGCTGCTTTCTGTATGGAAAGAGAAAGCAAAAGCTTCCCTCGTTGCTCAGCAACACTTGCACATCAGACATACTAGTTTATGTCCCAAGGCTACATCAACTGGACCTTCCCCATAAACCCAGCAAGTGTGATGGCTATCAAAACCAGCTGTGATTCTCAGTGTGCTCTCATTTTCATTCACTGCTTTTCATGAACTCTTCTGAATGGCATCTGCTTTATCTCAGGAATTATATTTTAACCTCCAGTTTTACAGCGACACAAGGACCCTAACTCTGTTCCAATACTGCCAGCTAAGTTTTACCAGAGCAAAGTGTCATTTTCGTGTCCTTAAGTTCCATGTTTTAATAACTACAGAAGATGCTCATGAGATATACTTACCTGCTGGGCAGGGCTGGCATAGCAGAGTGTCTTCAGTTGAGAAAGAACCAGGAGTGCAGGTTACACAATGAGTGCGGCTTGGATTTGGCTGCTGACCAGCCAAACAATGCTGAGGGGAAGAAATACAAATTCATACCACCAGCAGATCCAATGGCCATTGCTGCCCAAAGCTGTGTCCCAGGCAGGCCTGAGTCAGGAAAAAGCCCAGCACTGCATTCTATCTCGTACTTCCTCCTCCTCTGCCCTCTCCTCCCTTCCCAGCACTGCTTCAGTTCTATTCTCTGGGGATAATTTTTAGAAGCAACAATGGTACTTCAAACTCCAAGCTTCTTTGGGTCCTCAGCTGAGGGGCTTAGTGTTGACAGGTGATCGGAGCACTAATATTCTCAAAATTTATATGAGAAATATTTATTTCTCTTAATACAGGCTACTTGTCAAAGGTCTTAGATCTACTATACCACTGAAGCGTTCTGAATACTTTTCTTTGATGAAAAAAGGTCCGTATCCTACTATTAAACCAGGGAAGTCTGTCTTCTCTTGACAATACACTCGTGTTTAGGCTCTGCCTGTCTGGAAGAATAATAATTTGTCCCTGAAGAATAATGTGCTCATTCCATACCTGCCTGCTCCGTCCATCTGGGCAGACGTATCTCTCCGGACATTCCCGACACCCTAACTCTCCCTCTGGTGAATACTGACCAGGACTGCAGCTCCTCTGCACACCACTACGTGGATCACACGAATAGCCATCTGGACATGCACGGCACCCAGCTCCACTCTCTAGGCTGAGATAGCCATTAGGACAAACCTGCAGTGAGATCACAAAGAGCACCAGAACCACAGAAACATATTCTTTGCACAAATAATGTAAAACAGCAGCTTCCAACATCCTCAGTCAGAAGTGCCAGAAAGAAAGGCTCTTGGATCGTTTTCCAAATCTGGCCTACGTACTCTTGAGAGCTCCCAACATGTGCTTTTTACTGTCACTGGTCTAAACAATGAATGGAGGGAGTGCTGCTTGCTATCTACCTGGAAGGACAACCTGCTTTCTCTGAGCCAAATCAGAGCCAAATACAGTGCAGGAATTTCCTGAAAAGTTTCAAAGCAGACTTCAAAATTTGGGAAGAAGCCTGAAATCAGATGATTCAAAATACACGGGAGGGAAAAAGTACTACTTCACCTGCTTGCTCTCTTCCCCTGTCCTTCAACTTACCTGGCAGGCTGTGATGTCTGCCTGAGCTGTAAGGTCATTGGCTGTTCCCAGCGGGCATTTCCTTGGAGCCGCTTGACCCCCAGGGCAACTGCATCAAAAATAATGAAGTTATAAAATTGAATTCTTCTTTAGAATTCTATCCCCTACCAGCCAGTATAGGTGTTGTGTAGATACAGGAACATCCCCCTTGCCAACTACACAAACAAATGCTCTTTCAGCCACAGAGGCATGGATTCAAATCAGACCCCTGCAGAACCTCAAAGGGTTCTAACACACATATAGGAGCTCAAGGTGCATCACTTGGATTGCACATATAAAGACAGGATTCGGGGTAGATGTGGCAACCTAGCCTTAGGATTCAAGACAAGTCTCTACAAAACGTATCTTTCATAAACTGGTTTGTGATTGTGTCTGAAAGCTCCATAATAACCATTTCTATTTTCATTTAAAGTGAGTCGTGTGTGGCAGAGAAAGCAGTGTTAATGATTATCTTCTGAGGAACAGAGCATGCTGGCAATGATACACCTGAGTTTAGGACAGCTTTCCAACTGAAAATGGCTCATTGAAGGCTCACTTGCAACACAGCCCCAGGCTGGCTGACAGTCTGTGCGTTGGGTTCAGCACCCCTGGAAAGCAACCACCAACCCCTTGCAACTCACTGGTCTTTGTACCCAGACTTGTCTGTTCTCAGGTTATCACTGTCTGTCCAGCTTACATCACATTTTCCAACTAGCAAGTCAGTCAGTAAGTAGCCAGGACACAGAATGAATTTTCCAGGTGAGGATTCCCTGCACTGGGGGCCAAAGACACCTTGAATTCTTCTTTTAAGCTGAAAATCAGCCTAGATTTTGCTGCTGCTTACAAATACAAATAACATTCCTGCCTCTCCTAAATACACACTACACAAAATACACAAACACACAATACATAAAATCTGTCCTAAGCAATCTCAAAGAGAACCTGGTTTTGTACATTCCCCATGAACGCAGAGACTGTCACATGTGTTAGTGAGATTATCGGGCTGAAGAACAATCACTCCCATTGACTTCAAGGGGAGCTCCGAGAGCCAATCAGTGCAGAAAGCCCTGGACAGCATTTTAAGCCAAAGATAGTGGTTTTCCTGGTCAGCTGAGTATTCCTCTATAAGAGACTGGCACTACGCTTTGTGCCCCAGCCCTGATCCGCATTAGAAGACAGCTCTCAGAATATTTTCAAAGGCAAAAACGATGTCCCGATGTTTAACTTTCTTATTGCAGGAGTATAAGCGCTGAGCAGGAGGGAGGGAAGAAGACTTACTAGAAACCTGTTGGACATTCCAAGCAGTTGCCAGCTGCGTAGTAATGTCCCTGCCTGCAGTCTATGAGACAGTGGGTCTGGCAGTCTATGCTGCGATCTGGTGAGTGCGAAGAGGTCCCTAAAAGAAATAAAATTAAGGTACAGCGAACAAACGTTCAAGACTCCAAGCTAAATGAACAGTTATTATTGCATCATAATGTAACATCTGCACAATTTTACCACTGGTGTTAAATAGCACTAGTACTACCAATACAATAAGTTTACTATTAAGAACAATGCTGTGCCTTTAAAGCAAAGCGGTGTTTATGAACGGGACACAGCATCCCACCAGTGTAGTGACTAAAAAAGAAACAGGAAATACTCTAAGCCTATCTTGTTGAGAAGGAAGACGAATCAGAAAATCTCATGTTCCACAGGCAAATAAGCTCCTTGTTATCATTATTACTGTTAAGTTACACGAATTAGCTGACTTCTCAAAGCCACACATAGTATACCAAAGCTGGAAATAAACCTACCTTCTTGGGTTTTTCCATTCATCAACACTATTTCCCTGTCCATTATCACATTCATTCTTAAGTTTTGGTGGCTAAAATTAAGGAAAGGTTTTCTCTTCCGGAATTAAAGTCTGTTCCCTTAACATTTGTAGATAAATATTCTGAGCACAAAATTCTGGGGGAAATCCCAATTTCAGATGTTTTATCAAACTAAACCAACTACCCTCTGTAAGTAGCGGAGAGCCTTTTCCACGTCTTTATTATCTTTTAAAAAGGGTCATATTCTGTTTGCTAGAAAGTTGAAAGCCTAAGTTTTCAAGAGAGTGCCAACAGCACAGCCTGATGAAAAGAGCCAAGGGATGAAGGAGGTACTTTATTGCTGTGTAATCTCAACCAAAATACGTCATCTTTCTCTACTTGAGTCTACACGGTAAATGCAATTTTACCCATCCCTCTTTACGAAGTCTCCTGACATCATGTTCTATAAGAGAAAGCTGATAAATATTCGACAAAGAGTAAGGTACCCGAAACCTGAACTGAAAGAACGGAACGAACACTGAGTTACCAATTCCCTTTTTGCATTTCTTACTTTCATTTTGCAAGCCTATCCGATTTAGATTCTAGTACGCCACTGCCCTAATGAATTCCTTTGTTTCGAAAAGTGAGCTTCACTATGGTAACAGCAAGGATTTCACACGGAGTTCCTCACGAAGGGCTTCTCTGTGTGCCTGTGCCCGCCCAACAAAAAATGAGCGTGCAGGGTGGGGAGGAGAGTTCTAGGCTTTTTTTTCATCCATTCCATGCTCAGATAAGCACCTCGGTATTATTACTATTGTTACCCCAAAACACTGACGTGTTCGTACTTTTTTTTTCCTCTCTTTAGAAAATTAAAACCTCTTTGTGAATGCACCCTCCCACCTTCTCTGTCTTCTCCCCTGAATTAATTCCTAAAAAAGACTATGCTTTTGAAAGAACGGCAGCCACACCCATCAGTTTATGACCAGTTATGAGCTAAACAACTGCCCTCTCTAATGCCTTATATAGCTTTCAGAAGGTAACAGTATCAGTACCAATTAAAAAAAACACAACACAAACCAAACCAGAAGTCTGCCTGTGTAAGAAAGTTACTCACTCACCTTTGAGGAAGATCTTAAGGCTACAGAACAAAATCAGCCAACTCAAAACATCAGCCATGAGGGCCAGTAAACAGTTCACATAAAAAAAAAAAAAAAGCTCAGAGCTTATGTTTAAAATGTTCCTTGAGCATCTGATGTTGCCTTTGTTGAAGCCCAGCGTAACCAAATCCCTCCCAGGTAATCACTTTCCAATACAGCCTGAAGTGAAATGAACACTGAGCTGCAGAAAGAAAAGATGGCCAAAGAGTTAATCTCATGGAAGCTCCCCTGCAGCATTACTGATACTAAAAGTGAGAAAATTCATTTAAACATGAGATAACGTATACCTTTCTAAGCATCCGCTAGGCAGGGAGCTTGAAAGTATACCTGTCATCTTGCAGATCTGGCTGGCTGCCCAGTAAGACGACCCCATGGAAAAGGACCTCACAGGGTCACAAAGTCCTCCTTTTTCTTCAAAATCTAGGTGAAACGTTCCCTGTTTGCTGGCTATTTGTTCTGCAATTTTAGGTTCTTCCTGGAATTTGCAAACTCAGATGAACTCTTCCTAAAACAGGATTGTCCCTTGTACCGTCTGCTACCCACTAGCTAATTTTTCCGTTTCCAAGATAAGTCTTTGATGACGCACAAGTCTAAAATTCATGAAAGCTATGGAAATGCTGGGGAGCAAACAGAAATCATAATTCTACTGCAACACTAAACAAGCGGATCGTATCCTGAAGCCATTTCATGAACATGCAACTTCAGAACAGACTTTTTTTCTTTTTCAACATGTTCTCATACTTTTAGAAATAACATGAAAAACACAAGGTTCAGTACCTGCTCCAACAAAGGTTAGAAAGAGAACATCTTTTTTTACTCTGTAAGTTACAATACCCTCTCTTTGTTCCGCTTTCCCTACAATTTCCTGGAAGTCAGAGACCGATGAAGACTATGGAAACAGTTTGATTACTGGCACTAGAGGGGCAGGGGGGAAAGCTCTTCTGTCTTCCAAGTTTCGCAGTAACGTAATTCCAGTCCAGGAGCCAGTCCAAGGTTGGTTGTTGGCTCACATGAATTTATCAGGTAGCACTGCTGTCTGAAAACCAAAGAGATCCTCCTTCCTTCATACCACTGGAGTATTCGTAAAAAAAAACCCAACAACCTGTACAGCTATTGATGTGTGTTCTCACTTCTGCAAGCCTTTCAAGGAGGGAGTTGAGGACGACTGCAGAGGTCAGTGAAATCACAGCTCTGTTGGGAAGGCTAGTCCTGCCACGCACACAAGGAATTCCACTCCATGGCGGCCTAACTTTACTTTCTGAAAAACGATCTTCACAATTTGGATGAGAACACAGAGCGCGTGTTATTCCTGAATTGTTCAAGTCCCCTGACGGAAGATTATGTCAGAGCATCTCTAGCCAGCAATGAGCAGAAGCTCTAGCCATCACGGTTAAACGTCTACAAAGAGGCCTCACGCCTGTCTTCCTAACTAGCAAAGCACCATCTGTTGCACTTTATAAAGTCTTTAATTAAATTTCTCCAGTAGAACTCAGATGTGTCTGTTTCTTCCTATTCTACAAACAATTCCTGGAAATCTCTGCAATTATCTTATATTACAGACAAGAATTGCCAATTAAAACCTAATCAACACAGTGTAAAGGCAGGCACCAGGCCAAGTGCTTCTAATTTTCTTCCCATTTTCGACCTGCTTGTCCCTTGTACTTCAGAAAGTTCAGAAAAGATAGAAGATGCAATAGAATGCAGAAAAGATAAGAAAAATGGTTAGATTAGCTTTGTCTGATTTCCAGTTCCCTAATTAACTATAGAATTATCAAATTCATACAGAGATAAGTCACAGGTCAAATTCACCCCTGTGGCACATGGTAGAATAAGGCAAAGCAGAATCTGCTATTTAACTGCAGTCTCATTTAAAGATGAACTACCGACCTTGTGCTCAAAGATGGTCCTTCCTCTGATCAGCCAAACTTAAGCTCTGAGGGGGTCCGTGACTTGCTCTATGTCACACACCCTGCTAGTATAGCGTGAAGCCATTAAGGCTTCCCAATTCTGAACTCTAGACCTCTCAAAACAGGTTCTGACATCCACTGGATCTGCACCAATTTTGAATAAGCCCACTTACCACTGCCTCTGCCGCAGCGACTCTGGGTGTTAGCAAAAAGAAGAATCTGGCCTGACGTACTTCTCTTCAAGTGCGCTGCTTACAGAAATGAACTGCTGCAAGAACAGCAGAATAACCTGGGACTCGCTCCAGGACACTGCGATTTACTTTCATACAGCAGTAGCATCATTCATCTGAAACATCACAAAACCCTGTACAGTTTACAGTGATGGTAAGCCATAGCTATCTATTCCCGGCTATAAAGAAAACAGAGTTTTGCTATTATTTCATCCTCTTCTGTCAAGAAACAAATAGACACAGATTGAATTATAAATCTAGGCTGTTGGATGCAATGCACAGAAACGCGAAGACAACTCCAGCAAGGAAAATAAATAGTCACGTCCTTTTCTCAGTTGCAGGTCTACCAAGTATCAGCATATTCATTCCTCTGGGATACAAAATAGCTCAGCTTCCAGAAGTGACACAGTCATCTTCTCTCCACCAATGACTCGACTATTGCTTCAGCAGACCTGACTGTATTTGAAAAGACTCCTATTTTTCTTCAACTGTTTGGTCAGTCCTAAAGAAACCAGTCAGCCCTGTAATATTAGTGGTCCTTCACAAAACAGGAAGGGTACCATTTTTCTTGATTCGAACACCAAAAAACCATTCTGCTCAGCTCACTGCCAATAGTAATAAACTCCCAGGTGTGTCAGCAGCAGCACTACCCACCTTAGGGCAGGAAGATTGCCCTCTCGTGGTGAATGCACCAGAAGGGATGGGAACGACCTTGAACCTTACGGAAAGCTATCATCAATCACCCTGAAATTAGTTACCGTTTCCATGTAGGCAATTTTCCTCAGCCATCAAACCTGATAAAATGCCCATTTTCTAAATGAAAAATATTCGAATAACCAAAAATTCCACATCTCATTTCACCTACAGCTAGGGGCTGGGGGGGAGAAGCAGGCACAGAAAGCTCAAAACCAGGGGAGAGGCAGGACTTGGAATTCACATTAGTAATAGTTTTGTCACTTATTTGTGTAGATGTAAGTTCTGATAGTACCAACAACTTCGAAAGATTTCTCTTCGATACAAAAGGAAAAGATCTGTCACTTTGAATCAAAACCTGTCTTAGCTCCTCAACAGAAACAGTAAGTACATTTCAACTTAAAGCCACCACTTTGTCTCGTAAAACCGCAGGAATGACAGCGATGGTTAAGGGTGGAGCCTCCTCCCATCCCCTTCCCTCTCTCTTTTCTTCCTTTTTATGTTATTATTACGCAGATAGTACTACTCAGAAGCCTATGGATTAATACATTAAAATTCCACTTTTAGAGCTATAAAGCCAGGGCTATATCTTTCTTACACACATGCAGATATATATATATACATGCACACGCACCACATGAAAAAAACAACTGTGTGAGTCCCTTCTAATGATTATCTGTAAACCACATGCATAATTCAGCGCGGGCTTATGGGGTGCTGTAATGCCCCCCATACGTGCATCCCAATGATCTTTTAACACCTCAGAGAGAAACAAAGACACGGCTGGATATCACAAAATAACACCACTTGCCAATAACAAAACCTACAGATATACTGAGAGATGCTGCAGCGATAGAGGCTGTTTTCCTGTTGTACAGTTCTAGAGCAAGTTGAGCACTGATAACAAAAAATACAAGGTTTGACATAGGACAACCAAGTGCAGTGACACGCTAAATATACACGAGCACTGTCACGGCCAGGGTGCCAACACACACACAACATTGAGCCATCCTTCCCAGGGAACTGAAAGTTTTTTGCCTTCCGCAAGAAACAGCAGCAGTAAAACAGCAGTGTAAAAATCACACCACAGCTTTATTTTGCATGCTGTTTTGCACACTAAACTTTATCCCTACGAAGCTTACAAAGCTAAATGCTGAGTTTACAAAGGCAATACACTACAGAGAGAAAAATTAAATAGCATGACACAGAAAACCTGAAGGATCTTCAGATGGATTTAGATTAAGACGCAGTACAGCTTTTCCAGTCACGTCCAGTAGGCACAGCACGAATAGCCAATGGATTTGAGAAGTGTAAAGCAGCAGGGGAGGCAGAAAAGAAGGGGGCAATCCTAGGTCTGGAGAAATCAACAGCAAAACGCTCCTGGATTTCTACAGGGCTAAGATGTCATGCAGAACTGCCTACACCCAAGATCAAAGCAGCTTACATTAAACTCAACTTTGAAAGAGACTGGTGGGACTAATGACAAATAACAAAAACTCAATGCATCCACAAAACCTCACAGCATTCAAGTACAAACACTGAGCGTCAGAGGCAGCAAAGACAGACAAAGGCACTCATCCAGGCCCGGCTGGGAAAAGCCATCTTAACCACAGGTGCTTAAAGCTTAAGTAAAAAACATTGATAAACACAGAGTCATTGATTTCTCCCAAATAAGTATTATGTGCTTGGTCTGCTCTATACTTACACTTGTTGAGTAGATAATCCTGCCTCCTCTCCCACCCCAAATCAAACTTGAAACACTTTGTAAACTGTTGTACCCGAGGTCAGAGCATTTATCCTATTACCCTGTCTTTGACTAAGGGTTAGCAGAAAACGCTTATGCCATGAGATGAGCCAAAGCAACCGGGCAGGAACAGACTGACCCTTGCCTCAGGTGTACTCTCCCACAGCTTCTGATCTTCTCTGGTAAACATATACTTATGAAACACAGCCCAGGGCTGTCCCTGGATATTGTCACAGGGCAGACAACGCTTTCAAAATTTCATAAAGCCCACTTCATCACAGGACGTATTTCTGTTGGTGTCTGCACCCTGAGAGGATTCAGGCAGTGTTTGTTAGAGTGATTACATAATTATACTACAATTAATGAAAATTATACTCGGGTGAGACACTGCTGAAAACCTCTTATTTCTTTGTATTGTCCTTAGCGAAAAGGGGACAGGAAAGGCTAAGTCCCTTTCGATTTCCATTGCCCATAACCCTTTACTTTCACTTGTGCCCAGCAGCAATGGTAACTCTTGGTGTCTTCCAGTTCCTGAGCCTGATTAATACAAAACAGAGATTTGTTGCCAAAAAGGACATCTGAAATCACACCCAACAGCTAATGCTGCCTTGTGAAGTTTCCGCTGCCATAATGTTGCTAGAAGGCATAGGGGAAGATGGCTTAAAAAAAAAAAAGTGTTTGGTGCACTGCTGAAAAGTAAATAAATGGACAACAATGTAATCACTGATGTTGACTTAGCACTAATGCCCCTTGCTTCAGCAGAATGATTGGATTGTAAACTCTTCAGAAAATGAACCCAGAGAAACAGGGCCAGTGCTTAGCTACCAAACCAAGCTAATGCTGAAACAAGCTAGAGGAAGCAGGATAAACGTGCAGGTGGTTTGCCAAAGAGACCAAGGGAAGCATTTTTGAGTATAGAGAATAATAAATGTGGTTGGCTCCAGCTCTGTTGTACACCAAGGCAATCCCAGGCTGGAATAAGACCAGCAACATGGAGAACATTTGGAAAAGCAACCAAGGGATTCTACAGTTTCACTATAAAGCATCTAAATTGTAATCTGTTGTCAAGTACGGTTCTTTGGCTTCTCCATGAGCAAGCTTCAAGGGCCCCAGCCCTTTGCTGTCTCTTGTCCAAGCTAAGGCAGGCAAGCCTAGGCATTCCCTGCTCATAAGCCCCATAGTTTTGAAAGTCAGCCAATGGTGCCCGGAGGTTGACACAGGATCATGGAGTTGTAGAGAGCAAAGCAAAATAAGCAGTGCTGATGACCATGTTAGAAGTTGGGGCAGATTAGGCTGAACCAACTAAACAGTGTAAGTATCAGATGTGGATCCCAGGCACAGCAATTAATTCCATCTCCACTTATCAGGCTGGGATAATAAAACACATGATGCTACTGAAGTGGTGCCTGCTTGTTTATCCCAGGAGACCTTTCTCATTTTGTGTTCATAAGTACAACAATGGATCTCCATTTACTGCTGGTGATAATAAAACTAATTGAGAACCCTCAACACCTGTAGCCTTTCCCCAGTAAATGCTCACTAATTTTGAATAAAGCAGCATTTCCCAACCCTGTGAACAACAAAAGCCCCTTAAAACCTGTAGCATGAAATGGGGGAATCATTTCAGCTTGGCTTTTATTTTTAAACAGTAGTAGCCCCCAAAAACTCTATGGAGAGTTCATATGAAAAACTGTAGCAGAAGAATAAGTGAAGCATCTCCAAAACTACCCCCAAGAAGTTCTTCAGACTGAATTACTCACAGTGGAATGAACAAAGTTAGACTCACAAACACCTTCATTTTACTTGCATCACAAGAGATACTTGAATACTGCAGTCTACATGCGGATTCAACAAATGGATAGGGTACAATGGGCAAAATAAACATGGGCAAAGTAATAGCTAGGGCATAAGCAAAGTGCATCCGATATCTGTAAATATATAATCTTCTAGGCACAGGCGAAAGTATTTCAGTTGTTAGGAAGGAACATGACCTCAAAATAGAATGTTTTGTAATAGTGTAGCTTGATTATAGAGTGGTGCACTTTAATTGCATCTGGAAACACCATCCTTGACAGTAGATAGGTATTATGTATGCACATTTGCCTTTTCTATGCAACAGGACTAGAAACCTGGCACAGGAGAACCTAAAACAGGAAAAAGGGGGTCACTTAATATGAGTATCCTAGACATCCATGCAGTCAACATGGAACAGAAACCCTGTCAGTTGAGGGTGTTGTTTCTCTCCCTCTTCTCTCTACGTGTGTGGGAATAGGAGCGGGTTCATAATAGTATAGTCCAAAGGCCTGTAAATACAAGTAGGCAAGTGTAGCTTTGATTTAATAGCTCAAAACAAACCACACATGAACAGGAGTCCAGATAACCCAAACATTCCACTTCTGTATATGCACAGTGGCATGCAGTCCAGAAAGGATCACAACTTCAAAGGCTCCTACCAGCACCAGATCTTCTTTTGAGACACCCTAGCATGCATTTTATTAGAAAACAAGATTGATACTACAGCAGAAAAGTAGCACTAGCTGCTGACTTGAATAAACTTGCAGTTTTATTTGGAAGTTCTCCCCACTCCCATTAGATATTGGTTTGCCTATGTTCTTAATACAATCATACTTGATTGTAGGTACCAAAACAAAGGCAACAGCATAATCATCATAGACCTAAATATGGAAAAGAATGTGGCACCTGTCCCTTTGAAAAAGCAAGTCTCTCATTCCAGAGGATGGAAAAGTTTAAAGCCTAGTACATCCTCTTGACAGCAGGATCATTTCTGTCACCGAGAAGCAGCAGAAGTAACTCTCTTTAAATCCTGCCAAGACCTTGCAAAAGGTCTTAGCTAGGGAAATTGGACCACATCAGAAATCTCCAAGGCCAAACTAGCAGCTCAAGTTCCAAAGCCTAGAAAGGAAAAAAAAAAAAAGATTTAAGCGAGTGCCAGCAGCAGAATATGGATTGACTGAAAAGAAACCTGGACAAGAAAAAAAAGCCTTTCAAAACATCAGGCTGGTAATTTATCAAAAGCTACAAGTGCTATATTAAGGGACCTCACATAATCCATCAGAAGCACTCATAATGATTTCTCAATCTCTTCATCCTAAAGTACTGAAAAATTAGATGCTTCTAATGGAGTTCTCGGATTAAAGCAATGAATGGCTCTGACAGGACAGATGAAACAAACAGGTCCATCCAGGAGAAACTTCAGGCCAGTCATGTCCCATCAGGAACTTAACTGAAAGTCAAAGATCTTAAATATGCACACAGTATCTAACTGGCTGAATGCAGAGATACAGCACGCTACAACCCTTCAGGCACCACAGAATTTGTCAACAATGGTCATAATACTACCATCATTCACCTCCCAGGTATGCCTGAGAAGTTTTCCTTATCATACACAAACCACAACAAGTCCAAGTGCTGTGTAATTTACGTATTCTTCCACAGAGTCAAGAGCAGAGTCTGGCCTTCTAGGACACGGGCAAATTAACAGGTTAGGACACAGTTAGTTCAAGTCAGCACACCGTTACTTCAACATGGAGCTCCATGCAACTCAGCTGTTCCACAACAATTGGCTCTTCAGCTGCCTCATAACAGGTTCTTACAGCAGAGCAGTATGAAAGCACTTACAAAGGAAAGGAGATGAACTCAGGCAACTGATGCTACCCCATTAGTTTCTTCCTGCATTCATGTCCTATAGTACCACTTCCCTGAGACTGGGACAAAAGGACATTTATTAAAATTAAATCCCCATTGGGAAACACTGCCTTTAGCTTCCTTAAGCTAATATGCACCACCACAGGACCCTGATTTCAGGGTCTTTTCAGTCTGTGGCTTGGATTCATTTTGCAACTCTGGACAAAGACACTTACGTGCCTATTTATTCCTCCAAGTTTAACACAGCCTGCACTGCACAAGTACAGTTTGAGTTTAAGATGTTTCTTGCATCAACTAGAATTGTTCTTTAAGAGCAGGAAGACAATAGTGTTTCGTATGCAGTACTGAGTCATTTGCCACAAAAGTGAGAAATAATGATTTGGGCCACATTTCCAGGCTTAAACACCTGGATATATCTACTTCACTTTATCTTACTTTTACTTTCTGTAAGAGTGTCAGACAGCTTTAACAATTATGAATAAAGTACTTGAAGACCTTAAAGTTGGTCCAGTTGTGAGACTCCATTCTTCCAAGTGTTTGAATTCAGACCTCCTTTCCATTGCAATAGGTTCTGTTAGCTTTTGCCATCGACTTTCTGAATTCTCAACCCTATTTCCACAGGGAATATAGCACAGCCTCCAGGACTACATCCAGTCTAGTTATAGGGAACTGAGGAGATGAAGCTTCTTCACTTGCCTTAGAGACAGCTCTAAAGTTATTGTTAGAATAGCCTATTCCTTTGAATAAAGGCTATGCTGCTTATAATAGTGTTTCTTCTGTGCTGTTGAGTCATTGTCATTCAGGATGCAGCACTAAAGCGCATTTAAGTTTTTCCCAAAAGATCCATTTTCAGGCTTAAAAAGGAAGACGTTTCAACAAGGAACGTATCTCTAACTGGCAGCACTTTTAATGGAGAAGCTGGGTCCAGAAAGTTCTGCAAAATGAGACATAAAATCCCCTATTTCTAAACTCTAGTACTTCTCATTGAACAATTCTTACTTTTTTTAATAGAAGCAGAGATCAATATCATAGCACAGAGAACAACATTTCTAGTACATTCTTAGAGCTGTTACATTTGTTTACAAACTCTCTCATGTTACCCAGCCTATGCTCCACATATAAGTCTTTGTGAGTCAGGGCAGCAACTGTATTTTACACCTGGGATACTAAAGCAAACTTTACATTAACATCAAAAGAATTTTTTTTTGAGTGCTACCACATGCTAACCAAGATACATACCTACCCTTCTGGCATTTGCAACAACAAAAGCTAGCTGGAGTTGAGTGGCTTCTGCTCCATTAGACGACCAGTTACCTTCCAGAAGTGGCAGAGCTGCAGGATGCGACACCAAAGCTTCTACAGATCTTCCTTTTAGTGCCTTGCCTAAGATCACAAAGAACATAGAGCGCACAGCAGGGACTGAACTCTTCTGAGTCCCAGAACTTCCAAACTTCAGGACCGATTCCTGTTCAACACAAACAAAACATTTTTGCAAGTAACCAGCTCCCTCTGCTATTTCACCATAGTACTTGATTTAATGCATGAGATTCAAGGGCATATTACCCTATCAACCCCTTTAGAAAAAGCTACTTCCATCCAGCAAGCATCAGAATAGCCCCAAAGTGGACACTATCAGTGAACATTTAATTCACAGGAGTGCTGCATTATAAAGAGTCCTTCATCCGTGTGCTCCTTTAGATACCAGGGCACATATTATAAAGAGGACACATTCAGTCACAGGCTAAAATGCTCTGCACAGCCCTTCAGGGAACAAGTAGGTAAGTTAACTTTGTTTTCAGTGCTTGATGCACATTTGGACCTCGTGTTACATCCTTATCCGCAAGGTATAATATATCCTCCCATTCACGCCCTCTTGATACTCTTCCAGTATCCCTCCTTTCCCATACTCAAGTTGAGTATGTCCCTAGGGAACTACTGCAGGAAGCTAAGTACTTAAATTTATAATCAGCAGCCGACTGTCCCACAGATCTTTACTTAGTTCAGACCACCCCAGACTGTCTTATTTATAGAAGAGATTTGTAGTCACACCTCGAGGCAATCGTCTTTCCTTTACTTCTCCCCCCTCCACCTTTCTTTCTAAAACCAAGGCCAGGCCATGGATTTTTATTTTTTTTAATCCCTGTTTAGCCTAGCATGAAATTGTTTTCCAGGTAGCGATTAATTCTGCAATTTTTTCCCCCTTGTTGGGTAATTTGCTATGTTTGAGAAGACTATGCTAAACCATAGCTTCCCTGTTACCAGCAGTGCCATAACAGCTGTGTCAAACAAGTACCTTAGCATCTCCTGTCATAGCATATCTGACTAGTTCCTGTGTATTTTCGAGCTAGGAGGTTGGCTTCTCTGAAACAAAATGAACAGATTGGCATATAACATGAAGGAATGATTTGTCAGTTCACTGACTATTAGAAAGAAAACCTTTTAGAAAGAAAACATTTTATTGCAAAGGCTTTTTGATTTCATTCTTTGTAATTTTGTGTTTACTGTAAAATACAAACTAAGTGCCTGCTTCTCCCTAGTCTGCATTCTTTTCCTTTTGAGCTGCATTTTTCTCAGAAAAACAAAACCAACACACCTTACTTTCAGAAGAATTCATCTTGCTTAGAGTGAACTAAATGTGGTTTGTTTTTTTTAACAGCATGGAGTTTTGTTTAGTTTTGTACCCTTCAGTGTTGTGACAGCGTTTAACCCTCAGGTTAGATTAGTTGTCTTGTTATTGTAGTCTGATACAAATTCCTAAGTTTCCCCTCACACTTTTGTTTTCTTTTTGTCTTGGATCCTCATTCATCTTCATTTAGCCCCTTCTTATTACAGCATTGCCATTCCTGTCTTAGTACTTTCCTCATAAGACTGTTCTGGCTGTGATCCTTGCTTCTTCCAGCCACCCTCAGTTTATTCTCATTTTCCTACTAAGCTGGCACAACTGGAAAAATCCAAGGAGATTTGTCTGACTAGGGAATAAGGTCCCCTACCTGAGCAAAAACTTTACAAGAATCACATCTCCCTTTTAGAAGATCACACAGCTCACTTCCAATTTGTTGATCATGACTTCTGCTGAACAAAGTTAACAATTAATTCATTTCCTACACTTGAAAATCACTTTGAACTGTTCTTTAGCCATAGCAAAGGATCTGGACATTTTCTTTAACACTTGGAAACTTGACTCTGAGTCAGTAATCCACTCTTTCTTACTCTTCTAGCCAATCTGCTTCATCGTGAGCAAAACCAGCAGAATTTGAGCCCTTGCTTAAACAGCCCTCTTCATTGGCATACTTGTGGTCAAAATAACCCCGAAACTCCCAGATCTGACTTCTCCCTCACCACGTATCCCTTGACCCTAACCTACTTGGAAATATTAGCCCTGAAAAACATGCAATTGTTACAGTTGTGCCAACAACATCACAGTAGCCATGAGGCTTTGAGCCCATGGCAGGGGCAGGTCAGAACTAGCTGATCTTCAATGTTCCTTCCAACCTAAACCATTCTATAATTCTTACAGGAAGAAACATCAGTCTCTAATAGCTGGACTCACTACAAGTCACCCAGCTTACCTACAAAGACAGTCTGACTTATTTCCAAAGATTTAGTAGGGAGAAAAAGGACTGAAACCAACATCCTTGTTTTATTCTAGATTATTTACCCATTTTGTTTACTTTTGAAAAACAGGTGTCAATTCCACTTAAAAATCAAAACATTTTGTATTTAGGTTTCCTGTGCTCAGTTTCCTTTAAAAGCCACAAAGTTATTCACACAGCATTTTCAGTGAGAACGTGGTTTTCATTTTCATTGTTCTCCTTTCCTCATCCCCCTTTCAGCAGAAAAAAATCATTTCAAAGCCAGCTCTAAACAGAATTTGTATTCAGAACATTTATTGCTTTAATTATTGTTTGCACATGAAATTTCCAAGAGCATCCTTCTTAGGGGACATCTGCAGCTTGCCAGCTGAGCAGCTGGCTGAGAGATAAGACTCACAGGTTCTTTCCTCAGCTTATTCCATAGGAGCTCCCACCCAACACCCAAGGCAAGCAAGACCTGAAATCCAGGTCTAGGACTGATCTTGCTGCCACCTAGGATACAGCTGACATGTCTACCCTTTGCAATGGAGAGTTCAGATATTCCCTACAAACTCAGAGTAAGTTAGCAGGGAAGCATAGTGTTAGACAGATACAAGCCAAGTCTCAGGAGCAGACCAGCGATGTTCCTGTGGTACAGCGCACTCCGAGCTAGCCGGGCTATATAACACAATCGGAGCTAGCTTGTTTAGCAGCAGTTGAAGACCTTTGCAGTATACTGCTCTGCACCGTAGCAGTAAGGCCAGTAGCGATCTGCCACTTCACCTCTCAGGTTCCATTCTCATCTAACAGGATAGCAATACATGCACACAATTAATGAAGCAGATCAGATGGTACTGATGAATAAGGTACATACCATTCCTATCTTAAAGCCTTTCAATTGATTAAACCTTCACAAATAATTTCACATGGAGTTTTCAAAAGCTCTATAAAGCCAGACCACAGCCAAAGTACTTTGTAATAGCACCAACCGCTGTAGCTTTTGTTGTGAAAACCAGTTTGGCTTTGAACTTAGTTTCCCCCTTCACGATCCATTTAGAGGCACAGCAGACTACAGCTGCCATTTCACAGCACTGTCAAAACTGCAGACTGCCACTGCCTTCCACCAGTTTCCAAGCCAGGAAAAGCACAGAATGCCTACCCCTTTTATTTTCAAGTCCCCACACTTCAAGTGTCACACTTGGCCACCTCTACCAGCACTGACATTACAGTGACTAGGCAGGAAAAAAAGTGACATGCATGCATTCTCTTTAGGGTAGGGCTTCCCAAGCTCAGGGGAGTGGCACCGAGACATACCGCCCTCTAAGTACATGGTCACTAGTATGCAAGTACCCCATAGCAATAGTGACTAAAAGCTTTACCGCCCACTGGGTGTTCAGTGGATGAAGTTAGGTACAGCTTTACAGTAATAGTCTCTGCTGCCTCCCCCACAACAGGCAGCAATCAGTTGTTTTAATCTGCAAACACAGCAGAGATGCCAAGGACTAAGTGAAATTTTATGCTTGTTACAGGTCAAACTTGAGTACTTGAAACATATATTGTCTCATACATGTAATCACTAGACAGTGAAAGGCCAGTAAAGGCCAGTAAGTAGATCTGTCATCCCAGCACCCTTCACACAGAGAACTTGGTTACTCCCTGAAGTCAAATGTAAAACTCATCACCAAGAAGTGGAGAACCATTCACAATTTAGTCAGGCAAACCCTGCAAAGACCAGACATACCACTCACTCTAGTACTGCATGTTTGTTAGCATGCTTACAAAGCACAAAGCAATGCATCCTGCTAACTTCTATTAATACTCACCTGTAGAGACAAAACCCCATCTTTGTGGCTGTGGGAGTACGGGGAGAGAGAACTGACTGCCTCCAGCCCCCAGCTGATGATCCATAAAGTTGGAAGCACCATTCTAACAAGTGAAGTGACCGCAAAGAAAACCAAATAGGATGGCACAGATGGGGGAAACAATATATTGTATTATGCTGGGAAAAGCAAAATACTAGAACTCATTCACCCTCAACAAGAAACACATGTGAAGTGTCTCCTGTTCTTCCTATCACAACTATGTAAGTCCAGAGGTAAGCTGCCTCATCATGTTCCATGCTTTTTCACAGCTGTACATAAGTAGAGTTTGCAGAGGATCTAACAGAGGATGGTGACAGTTACCATCCAAGGAAGCTTAAGTCCTTAACTGTACTTCCCCATCAGCACCAAACAATGTTGCTTCCCCAGGAAATTCAAATAAGCTTTTGAAAACAATAGTCACACACAAACAAATGCCCCCTGTCAGGACATTTCATTTGCCAAGCTGCATTCTTCTCACGTTCTTCTTTGAAGCACTCATTGCAATATGCCATGCCTTAAATGAAGTACCACCCCCTCCACGAACTGAAAGTAGAGCAGAGTAGAGCCTTCCTTCAGTGAAAAAACATGCTTTCTCAAAGGTTAGGGCCCAAGAGTCTATTCAAGCACCATCTGTTTAAATACAATTTAGCTCCTCAGAAAAGGATGGACTCTATAGTATTTCTAAGTTTGAGGCATTACTGTAGTGCCTTACCAAACTTAACAGAAGATACCAGTCTTCCTATGAGACTTTCAAATTTAATAGAATACACCCTTGCTGTAGAAATTCCAAGAGTTAACCAAAGTCTACAGAGAACTGTTTTCCATTAAACTCTACAGGGCTTTATTTAAATGAAATAACTTTTAAATAACTATCACATCTAAGAGTGCATCAGTCCCTATTTCTCCGAAATTCCAGTCCTTTTCCTACTGGTTTCAGCACCACGTAAGACAAGTTACATCTACTCAGAGCCTCAATGCACAGCAGGCATACAAACTTCATGCCAGAAGGGCAGACAAAGAGGGTAAACAGACCTGCAACAGCAGAATTTTCATTGTCTCCCACCACCCCGCCCCAATATTTAACCTTTCAGATACTGAATAGCCCCAAAATGTTTTCTGCTTTCTTATCAATTTGCTTTAAAGATCACACAGTATCAATAGCTATGAACGAGCCAGTCCTCTGCTTACAAATCACATGCAACAAATAAGAGCTACAGTGCAAAGTTTGGCCAATTGCGAGGAACCACCACGAGAAAACACTATTCAATTCTCCTTGCAGAAACTGTTAAGAAATGCCAATTGTATCTCTGAACACGTGTTCACACAGGTAATCTATTTAGCTAAGCCTCCTCTCAATGTAACTCTGCTTACATTACACTACATTCTTATCACCCTCCATACCTGAAGAGATATCACTCAGAAACGGCACACCCTTAACTACACATTTAAAATTCCTGCCTCAGCATCCTGTGCTGACAGTTAAAGGTCATTGCTATGAAAATCCACAGTCCCTCCCCTCCATCCCATCTAACATTTTCCCAGGAAGAAACATAACTTTCCCCAAGTTTCCCACTCCTTATTTCTTTAGCACAAGGTGCAGTTTGTCCCCCCTCACACATCTGACAGCAAAAGGCCATCTTAAAACTGTCCCAGGTTTGCCATTACTTTTTGCTTGAGGCTATTTTGGTATAACAGGACATCACAAGCACACACAATCAGTGACCCGTGCTCGCTTTGTGCAGCCACTAGCATGCTTGGAAAGTAGAGGATGCTATTCATGTCGTCTTTGCCCTTTAAGCTGTTCTTTTCATGCATTCCTTTTCACTGGACCAGAAGTCTGCAGTGTTCTGTTCTGTTGGCTTGAGCAAGGCTTGCAAGATCTGGGTAATTCATTAGTTTGATCTTTAATATTACTGAAAGGTATTCACTTGAATACAAATCAGGATTTTGATCTAGCAAGTTACCACTTTAACCTCTTCATTTTGAATCAAGAGAAGGTTAAGCGGATAGAAATGTAGAAAACTCATGGAATATGTGATGAAGTACGTATCACAGCAGGGGACTGTCTGGACCCTACAGCTGCTTATTTCCAGAAATCCTCATCCTCACCAGTTGACTTTACACATTTCTGTAAGAATTTGTTTTGGGATATGAACCCGAGATCTGCAAGATACTCGCCACACTCCCAAGTTTTGGGTGTTGCGAGCTGTTATCCAAAAGCAGCACTAACAAGACCCCTACTGAGCCATCAAACACCAAGTCTGGCCTCAATTCGAGTAATTATTATGAAGTTGGATCCAATTCAGCACAAGTCTGCTGTGTTTCAAAGAACTTTCGTAGACCTAGGATTAGCTTTTTGTATGACCTGGTATATAGGTTTTGGTGGTCTTAAAAGAGTTGATTTATAGCACAACATGAAAGCCAGTGACAACTCAGTGATTTGGAATGCTGTCATTGTAGAATGAGGAAAAAATAAATCAAGTATTACATTTACTAGTCAGGCTTACAAGTAGTCTTTGATCAAAAGGCTTTAAACATGTCAAAGTGCCAAAATACTAAACTACCCAAGTTTCCCTTTAAAATAATAATTCTTCTCAGTCTCAAGAGATGAACAGGTAATCACTGATTTTATTCTAGCTGAGGAATCTGCCCAGAAAAAATGAAACCAAAGACCAATAGGTGATAAGTGAGTTAACTACATGACTCGGAACTTTCTATGCCACATCTTCCACTAAAGCATGGTTAAATCAGGATAACAAATCAGTAAAATAATGTTTATCAAGTCCTCAAGTTCTGCAGAGCCAAGTTTCATGCTGTTAATGTGGCATGTCTGATGAGAAACAAAACTCTTTCCTTAGTGCCTTAGAAACAATGTGCAATCTCAGTGTTTCCTCTGTCCAATGTGATTACCTCTCACACAAACTAAGTCAGCTTTTACTGCCTAAAACCATTTAAAACATAATTTTTAATATATATTAAAAGCCAAGCTGTTGATTCCTGGGCTTTTTCCCAGTTTATCTGTGCTAGGCAAGAGTGGCCAGCTAATAATTATTCTATAGGCTTATACCTTGACTGAACTGTTCACTGCCTAAACTACTTTAAAGGACTTTACAGAGACTTAGCTGGACTATAAATAGTATGAGAGCAGGACAGCTCTGTAATCACAAAGCAACAGCACGCCAAGCCACAAAAACACTTTCAATAAAAGAAAACAAAGGCTCCCACTTCACATACCCCCAGCCCAGCATTCATCACTTACCTAGTGGAAGAAGTCCGCCTTCTCAGAAATATTTTAATTCCAGTACAACAAATCCAGAAGCGACCTGAGACTAAAGACAGTCCTGATCTGGAATTATGGATCTGAACAGCCCCTAATCCTGGATAAATCAAGGAAGAATAGTACCATTCCCCTGCAAGCTGTATTAGATTTGGAGTTCTGATGTACTTTGTGCCCCTAGAGGAGTATACATCCCATTCCCACAGGATTAAAACACACTCCACTTTACTAATGCAAACGACTTTACGCACACATAGCTCTCACTGCAGCGGGACAAAGTCTTTTGAGAAGAGTTCCTTATTTGCTTAAGTGCTTTAAGATCATTGCCTAATTCAGACAAGACAAATACATCAAGCTACAGCAGGGCTAGGAAGATTTAGAGGAGAAAACTTGAGATTGTTTCAGAGGACGGCTAGATGAACTATATTTTATCACATTTAAATCTCCTTACTAAGGATACTTCAGTGAAAGATAGGCTTATGCTACTGATCTTAATGAAACAAGACTTCAAATAAGGAGATAAAATATTCCTAAACCCTGAACTTGGATCTGCTTTTGATAGTTGAATGCAGTACTAAATCCCCCAGCTCGTGCCCATTTTACTGTTACTGGCTTTTTGCCAGCTTCTACTCCAGAAAAAGTTATAAAGTATATTATGAAAACTCCATGAAATTTACCAGGGATTTTACTGGATTTCCTGAAGTATAGTCCTTACTGAAGAATCATAGCTGCCTCTGCTCTGAAGTCAAGAGTGTTCAACAGAAGTATTCAACTTTAAATCAAAAGTTCGTTTCCCAATCACTGATATGAGGCATCCTGAAAGTACACCTATACTACCAATCAAGTGTGACCTGTATGGCCTTTAACTACTGTTTTCTCACAGCTCCCAGAGACATACTACAATTCAGCATACGCTGTTCACTTCCATACATCCCAGCTTATGATTTTCTAGTAATCAAAGAGAATAAAGCTCTGCCCATAGCCATGCTGTTCTCTACTTTAAGCTTCACCAGGCTAAGGCATTTTATTCAGAGACATGGTCTTATGGAGAAGGGAGGATGACTGACTGCAAAGAGCAACCATGGTGTCTCCACTACTTTAGCTCAACAGGTCTCACGAGCCATAAGCAACACTTCCCTACAGACAGAGCAAATAACACAGCAGGCATCTTGTTCCACCAGTTCAACTAGCAGAATATTACAAGATTGAGGTGACAGCTTTTTATCAAATTACCAAGGTTTTTTATATAGGAAGTATGATATTACATCTCAAAAATAATCAGAGCTATCTTTTCTCTGACAAGACAATTTCATACACATCAACAGACTAAACATCAACTCTGCAGGTCAGGAACACCTGTTTTATTCCCTCATTAAAAAATCCATCAGGCATTACAATGCTACAGCTCACCTCTGCATCAAGGGACAGAGCCACTTAAATTCCTTGTCTTCATTCTTAGAGATCTGTTTTTCAGGTCACCAAAGATAAAGCAGTGGCAGAGCACAGCTGAGACTATAAGAACTGTGTAAAGCCAAGCAGTCCGAAGGACAGAACTACACCGAGATTAAGACAGCCTCGACTTCCCCCCGCTCCAAAGTCAAAGCATCCCAGAGGCTGGGAGCTCTAAAGATAACATACTTTTAAATGTACGCTATCAGTGTATCTGCAGGTTGCATTGTTACGCCCACCAACCCTTCTAAACACCAGTTTCTTTCATTCCTTGCTAACAATATTTCCTATTAATATGAGCTAGTTTAGGACAGGGAAGTACAATAGCAAGAAGCACATTTCCATGGGGTGATACTTCAGCAACAATCTGGAAAAATCTTCCTAGTTAATAAATGCCTGAAAACTCTCACACCATGTAGCACAGGCCATCACTACAGACGCACAAGTTAAACACATACAGGCTACACAGAAGCCTCCTGTCAGAAGCATTAGGTCACTGGATCAGATTTTCTGCCAGTTGTCCCAGTGCAAATAACCTGCATTCCATCTTCCTCCCTCAGGTTTGCAGGTTATAGCAAGTAGGCAGCATGACTCACTGACCTTTGTATGCGAATCTATGCATCACTACACCAAGAACTGCACAGAAAGCATTCCTCTGATGGCTCCAACTAAGCTAACTGCCACCTAGGGACTTTGTGCTCCTAGAGGAATGCCTCCTAACAGAGGAAAACTTAACTTGCTAAAATCTGCATTCCTATGTGTCATCTGGGAGAAAACAGAGCAAGGGCTCGATTTCCAAGTGGCTGCTGACATTCTAGAAGGAGGCAGACTTTTTACTTTGGGAACAATTACTGCTTAAGAAAACTAAGAATGCATACATTGTGAAATCCTATCTCTAAAGAGATTATTTAAGAACTAAAAAGGTTAAGAAAGCAATTTTGTAGCTAGCATGATACAAAAGTTTTACATAGCTTTTGTCAAACAGCATCAGAGTATCTCTGATACTAATTTAACATATCCCAGGTAGGTCAGGTGGTTAGAAAGCCACTACTATCCTCCTTTTCCATGCTTGGGACTGATATAAGGAATATTAATGGCTTTTCCAAATTTATACAGATTGTCTACAATGCATCAAGAAAATTTTTGAACTTCCAGGCTATGATCACACAAAATCAACCCCTTCCTTTAAAGGCAGTAACTTGGATAAGTTGTCAGGCAGTTCATATTTGAGGAAAAAGATGCCAAAAAAGTCAAGGTAGCATAAGATACTGAACAGAAAAATAAGCTCATTTTTGCAGGTACTTTACAGGTACTTGTTACTTTCTCAAAAGCTGTATTAGCTACGCCATTAGCTATGTCATAGATTGCTGTAAAATCTTAAGTAGATGATACAATGGAGAACTGATGCTTAAACAAATGGGAAGTGTTTCCTCTTCTCCTAGCGCCAGCTTGCATCAGAGCCATAATGCTGGATGACTAGGCTGCCATGGTGATTCATGTTTTCAATCACTTGTTTTCATATTCCAACTTCCTTTTGACATTGCAATCACTGGAAGGTCAAGAATTGAGAGTCTTTGAAATTGAACTGCAGCCTAATTGATGGCTTGGAAAATCCCACACTGAGACAAAAGCAGAAAAACATAGGTTTGAGTGCTGAGTCCACAATATCTTAGCAAGTAAAGAACCCCGAGAAAATGAATTGTATTCAATGAAAAGTACAAGAGAATTGTTTTCAAAGCAGAGGGATTTATTTCTTCTTCAGTCTCTACTTTTGAAAACCAAGATGTGTGCCACCAGCCCAAAAGCCATTTCAGTGTCAAACACACTAGAACAGGAAAATTACAGTTCAAAGTCCCACCAAAACAGAAGCAATACAAGTTCAGAAGCATGTTATATTTTTCTGAACACCACAGGCCACAGCAGGTATAGTAACCCATCTTTTTAAGGCAACGAGAACAATTATTAACCATCAAAAGAACACAGTAGTTGGGGAAAGAACAGCAGCAAGGGGCCCAAAGAGAATTAAGTCTCTCCTACTTTTGGAGAGTGCTCTGCATTCTAGCTGATACAGAATAAGCTACTCTTAACAGAATAAAATACACGAGACCATCGTATGGCAGTGAAATCTAGGAAAATCCAACCTTTGCATTTTTTTCTTTAGGGGAATAAGGCTATTGATGTATTCCTGCACTCCCTGTATTTGAAGGATGGATCCCAGTAGATCAACTTTGCAAAATGGCACACTGCTAGCACTTGAACACCTGCACAGTTTCACTTAAGTACTGCACTCACACCAAGGACAAAGTCCAGGAGGCCGAGGGAGAAAGAATATCCTTAAAACTATATTCCCGTCATACAGATAGGAGAGAAACTTCTCTGCAAGTTCAAGCTGTGATTTGCAGAACAGGAAGAGGGTACAACATCAAGCTAGTCTAGCTGAGAAGGTGGCATCTTTCTTCTTGCACAACAGTAAAGGCAAAAATAGGACTGGAATTTCACTGCCTTTCCCTTATACTTCTCCATGTTGCAACCAGGTAGCCCAAACCCTCCTAATGGGCTTCAGCACATCTCATTTCCAGAGTCACACCCAAAACACGGAATAAATCTTGCTTAGAATGGGTAGTTTAAGCAAGTCTGGACAACTCTAGAAATGGCTCCAGACATGAACTTCCAGATAGCTCACAGAAGTCAAGGGAAAGAGCAGTAAAGTACCTGTCCTGAACGAGGCTCTTGCTTCTCACCACTGCTTAGAAGAGAACAGCAAGAAAATTTAAAAGAACTGCCAAAATCAACTGCAAATGAACCAGTAACCAGTGAAGAGAGACTAAAAGAAGTAGAATGCACTCACATTTCCTTGTTGCAGTCAGATACACTGCTGTGTTTGGGGCAGCGTTAGAAGTTACTGAGCAATCCCAAGAACAAAATATTACAATAATCAATTCCGTTAGTACTGAAGGCCTGAGCATTCTGCTTCAGTAGCATTTACTCAGTCCATTATTTCAGAGATAGCATGTCAAAGGAAAGGAAACCTCAGTTCTGTTATTATCTACAATTACTTCCTCTGTACAGATGTAAATTTGAAGTTATGAGGTTTTTTTCCAAATAAACACCAGGGTAAAGGCAGTTACAGAAGAAAGCGATGATAATAAATCCATCTCACACAAGCAACATATTCCCAGATGATCAAGTTGAAAAGGCAACAAACCAGCTTGTTTATCTCTATTACAACAACTCCTGCCCCTACTAAACCTTCCCAAGCAAGAGCACTCACAAATGAAGAGTTTCCTTGCAACTAGGAATTCCCGCTCAACCACCACACATTAGAACTTGACACTCACACTACTGAACTTGTTTTTGCTACAAGCATATTTTCTATAGCATTTTGTGATAACAGCGTGTCTTCATCATCTCAACTGCCTAACTTTGCAAGGTAGTACAAGCTATTCCAGAAAATTTCACTTTCTTTGTACTGTTCAAGACACAGGGACATAGTAGTATTTAGGGGAGTCATGTGCTAATTTTACACCCATATAAAGGCATAAGATACCACACATACTATGCACCAAGATTATGCACAGTGCCTAGAAAAGCTGGAAGTGTATTATTTACATGAGCTTTTCATTTTCTTTAACATAGCACAGAATTCTGAGTCCAACCAAACTGAAAAAATCAAGCAGCTTCTCTTCCCTTCCTCACTGTCAAACACTCCCTCTGAACTATTAATCTAACTGAAAATAAAGAATCAGAGTAGCCAGTATCTGAACCAAGTGGCTTCAGAGAAACACATCTGTGTTTTATTAGTACAGCCTGCAGCATTCATTAACAGCTTGCTGCAAGGATAACATTAACTGGATACAACCTTCCCAGAAAAACAGCTCCTATGAAGAGGTCACATTAGCTGAGGATGAGGGACAGTTGGCTGTCATTCTTGCTTCCAAGGCTATTTGCTCTAGATGAACAGAGTACAATGCCAACTACCTACAAGATCAATAAGACAGCAGAAAGACTCAAAACCAGGGAATTCTCATCACTGGAGAATACACACTGATCTTTGCCTGCTGAGTTGATTCCAACATCAATGGACAGCATTTGTCATCATACTAGGTAAGTTTAGCTCAAGCTAAATACCTGCTTCAATTCAGAGTTTCCACAAGGCAAACGTTGCCACATTTTTCCTTTTAAGTGTGTTTTCCACACCCAACTCAAAAACCAAGGAAAAACTACCTGTGACTGAGCTTGCTTTCTTTTAAGTTATAAACTCAAACCCAGTTAACATTAAGCCTTACAATGAAATGTCACATCATGCCATTTCTACATGGTTCTACAAGCCATTATTTCTCCTCTTGTCCATTTCAGCTAATGCAAACCAAGAGCAACACCACTGTGCTACAAATGGTCCCTTGCTGATGGCTTTTTTGTTGCAATCTGTAATTTAATAACCACCAACAAAAAAAGTCTGGCTAGTTCAGGAGTAGAGCTTGTTTAATGCTTTAATTGGTACTTATTTTAAACAGTTCATTAGAAAGACAGCACTTTCTGTCTGATTTTACAGCCTATCCGACCTGACAAGCAGAAGGCCAGCCGCTCAGATCAAGCAGGGACACTAATTAAGAAGCCCCAGGTCTGCTCTCTCTTTACAAACACATTAGGTACTACAGCAGGGTCACAGGGGAACAGAGGCATGCTGAACAGTTAAAAAGCATCTTGTTTCCATGTTCCACCTCTAGCAAGACAGCCCACAGATGGATTACACAGCATTTCAGCAAAGGGATTTGGTTAACACCACTGGGCAAGAGGCACCGGAACAGTCTTGTGGGACTGCTACTGCTAGGTCACCTACATTCATAAGGGCAATCCAATGCCATAGAGATTGCACTGCAGTCCCAGGAAGGAAGCGTACAAGCATGATCTCTATATACTGCATGTCTCCACTGAAGAGCAAGCAGGTCTCTGGCATCACAAAGCTAGGAGCAGTCTTACACAAGCCACCGAGGTCTACAGTGTTTTGCTAGGAAAAGACTGGGGTCAAGTAGAGCCTAGATCTAATCAAGCATATTAGCAACCCTCAACATGTAGTGAATTAGCACTCACATTTTTGAAAATCTGAGTCTTATTCCCAGGTCCAACATTCACTCACAGCAAGGACTCAAGATCAAGTCAGACTGACATCTCTAAACACAGCTGCTTCAGCCTTACAGGAGTGGATTCCGGTGACTTCTGAAGATCGTGCTTACACGTACTATCCTTACCTTTATCTCAGCCTACATATCCATCTGAAGGTGTAATCAGTAACCTGCAAAGATGTAATGTTTTTTAGGGTAACTTCTCTTCAGCAGATTTATCTGGAATGTGAAGCCCAGATGATATAGAGCCCACACTAGGCTACAGTAAATACCTGCTCAGGGGCTTTGTAAAAGCATTCCTTTTCTTTAAAATCAGGAAGCACTAGGGTTCAGTAATAGAAAACAGATTTCGAAACAAAAACAGAAAGACTGAAAGAAACACAACTAATTTAAAGTCTTACTTCTTTCAGAAAGCTGTATTTCCTTGAGGTATTTTTGTGCTTCCCGGTATTTTTTTTTTTTTTTAAAAAAATGTTTAGGTTGTCAGTGGAAAAAACCAAACCCATTCAGCTCTAACACTACAGTGAAAGCTACATTCAGACCCAGCACAGAGAAACTAGAGGCCAGATCTCAAGCTAATGAGTTTGAAGGGATCAACTGACATTCAAAATCTCTACTAGTTCAATAATAAAAAAGGTATATTAGCCAGTTAAACCATGCAAGAAACATCTATTAGAAGGGAAAAAGCAACGCACATTAAAATGCTACACAAATTCTTTATCCCATTTTTAAGTGCGAGTTTCCACAAAGTCAATACCAAAGTAAACAATTTAAGAGACACTTTTGGAGCTGAGACAGAAAGGTTAAGCCTTGTCATAACCACTCAGTGTCAAAGTAGAGCTGCAAGAGAGGCCAATTATCTCACAAATGGGTAGCATGGTACCTCACCTTTTTTAAAGAGATAAGAAAATGCAATTCCCCACAATGTAAACCGAGTTTCTTAGGAAAACCAAAGCAACTCTTAAGACTCACAGCTGTTAAATTCTGATTGTGCAGCAGGGAAGTATCACATGTTCGAATATAGTCTTCAAATTCTTAATTAATAACCCAGTTCTTAGAACTGTGGAAAGGCAGCATACTCTTGAAAAAACCCACTCAACTACACTTCCCGCCACTAGTCAAAAATTAGGGCACACAGAGAAAGCACCTGAACTTCCAACATCTAATTCACAAATCCATAGAGCAGGCTGTCACATAACATGTTTTACCTCTTACATTTCCACTCTTCCAAAAGATTTTCTGCTGCAGCAGTCTTCACTCAGTCAGGAGACCACGTACAGTAAGCTTCCTGGTGCATGGCCTTTAAAGGAAGAATAAGAGGTGTCTTCTCAAAGCTGTGTTGCCAGCATGACAATAGCTCAACTTCTGCTGTGGCACCTTCACATTATTTTTAATGCCTGGAAATCAGAGAACAAAATGAATCACTGAAGATGACAGGCAGTCATCTTTGCAGCTGGATTTTATAGATCATTCTGATCTTACGGGGTAAAGTTTTTCATTATTTCTGTCTTGATTATACAAGCTGCTAGGTGCCACTAGTGATGCACAGCCCCTTGGAGCAGGACATTTATCCAAGACTGTCACAAACAACCAGCTACTAGATATCCTGATATGCAGATGACTTGACAGCACTGTCAGCTGGTTACCAGATCCTCTGTCTTTGCTCCAGTACTCCTTCAGCCCTTTCACACACTTACCATTGTCTTCTCTCCCTACACCTGGATATGTCTGTCCTCATTTTTGCATGCTTTCTATATTTTACATAGTGACACTGCAGCACTCGCAAACCCCAGTAGAAAGAGGCATTAACACACCCCGCACCATTTGGTGCTACACAGAGACAAAATAGAATGGGTCTAACAAGGTTGGCAAGAGCTTGACCCAAAGATGTCAGGTAGCTCTCATAAGCCTGCAGAAACATGACTCATTACCTCAGCTGCTGCTGCTGGATGTACATAAAGCTTTTCCAGGAATAATAATTCTATTACTACTGGAGATTCTTTCAAACAGGATTTTTTTTTTTTAAAAGTATTCAAACTTCTTTCCATTAGTAGTCTCCAGTAGTTTCTTTTAAGAGAGGTCATTGTCCAACAAGGTATCCAGTTAGAAACTTCTCCCTGCATAAATAACCATCCCTTTTTAACCCGAACTTTGAATGCCACTGCTTTTAACATGCCACTCCAAAGCTGTTTGACTTCCATAAGTAGGTAGAGCAGTAGGCAGGCAGGATTTTTCACTCTGAACTATCACTATCAAGGCAGCAAAGCAATAAATCTGACAGTGTTGTAATACTCAATTTGCAAATGCAAAACAAGCGCTGAAATTTAGCCAATACACTACTGAGTTATTTGCCTTTTTGCTCATTGCAACAGGAGAAAGTGAGGGTCTGTCAGCAGAAAGCAGTGTAAGTTTTACATCACTGAATACGGACATAAGCAGCCAGATAGCGCTGGAAGAGAAAATGGGAGAGCAAGTACAAGACCAAATGATGCTAGTAAGAAGGGTCCCTTTTGGATTCTTTCCCATCTTTATTTCCCACCCTCCCTAAAGCCTGTTCACCAATCTTGATGTCTCTTTCCTTAATATCTTAACACTGTCATATTTCAAACCGATAATGAAATGTGAGACAGCAGAAACAATCTCTTCACACTTACTATAACATATCCACACATTAATTTCTTGTTTAATCAATTATACTACTTCTCACAAAAGCAATTTTTCCAGAGAAACGCATAAAGCCAAAAAGATTTCCCTAAACAGTTCAGTCAAGTCAAGTCATTCATTTGGCAAGTTTAGTTTTCAGATACATGCTTGAAGAATGAAATTGATACTTCAGACTTCATTGGAAAAAATATACCATGTGGAGACCACAGAAGTCAGGCATTAGCTGTGTGCTTTGCTGCAGTACACTCCCTTAAATAGCTTTTTACTTGCATTGAATTCATTGTGATGAGTACAGTTTGAACACCAGGACAGGCAAGCTGTGCAACACAATAATACATTAACGCCAAGGAAAGGAGATGATGCCATCAATCAAGAATAGCGTAACAGCAATCTGGTCAGCAGCATCTCTAGGGCATTCCTATACAACCGTTACAGAGACACACTCGAAATCACAGAACCTAAAATATAACATTATTTCTAAGTCATCACAGTGTAGTTAAACCTTACATTCCCATCACAGCTTTTGCAGCACTGGGAGAGCAAGAATCACATTCACAAACAGGAAAACTGGACAACAAAGGGAAGCAACACATGCAAGGTCACAAAATAAAACAGAATCAGAAGCTCTGACTTAGTCCTGTGTCCTTACTGCTTGATCCAACACTTTTCTGCAAAAAAGGAACACTACAACAGCTACAGACCACTTGTACTTTCAGATATTAGAACTTTGTCTGAAGGTGTGACACTCAGCATCTTCCCCCACAACTGACAATACAGACATGAAGATGGTTCAGATGCTTGCAGAATGCTTTTCTCTAAGCCAGACAGAACCACCCAGGCTTAGCATCCTAACACTAAAAGCACCTGTGGGACACAAGTCTCTCCAGACTTTCCTAGCACTCCAGAGATACTATTAGCCTCAGATCCATGGAAGACCTTGGTACAAATCATTTCAGATGACCATCTTCCAGCCTTCCCAGCATTTCAGAGGAAGACAGACCCTCGCATGACAACTACTATCTTCCTATGCAACAGGAAGAGCAGTTACAGTAATTGGGTATCTCCTCAGTATAAAACAGTCTTATTCCCACAGCCGAAGATTCTGCCTCATGGTTAAGGCACAGGGCAAGGCTGCACTACAGGCTTCCACGAGTGTTTAAGAGCAAGTTATTTCTTATCCTTTGTAAATTCCCTGTTTGCTATGCATGAGCCTAACACACTGCATGACAGACCCATTTTACAGGAGACCAGATCCTGCATTCATATGCACAGCACACACCGAGATTCAAGCTGAAAACAACTGCTTGTTGCAGTGCAAATACAGGGGACTAAGTTCAGCCCAGTCACTAATCCTGAAGCTCTCTACTCATCTCCTCAGTCACTCTGATTTTAGCAGTAATACAGAACGCTTCTGCTGAATTTCCAGAGGGCCAGGCTAAACCCTCACCTAACTTCATCACACAAGAATTAAAGCAGGACCAATTTCACAGACTCTTACTAACAAGATCAAGCTGGAAGTAATACTAAGCATGATAGTTTCATTATTGGATACCTCATAATGTGCATCTGCTGAAGAACACTATTTGCAAATGATAAACTGGAAGATGCTACCTTATGAATAATGCAAGTTTATCACAAAATGATGGCTTGGAAATAAATCCAAGTCCTTGAGCATTTCAGTAAACACCTTTATGCCTTAGGGAGGAGGAAAGGAAAAGGGATATATGAAGAGAAGATGCAGGAACAACTCCTCAACTAGGCTGATGAAAAACAGATCTCAACTTCACTGCAGTAACAACTGACAAAGCAATTTTACAACTCATTTAGGAGTCATTATTTAAGATTCAGGCAAACTCTGAATCTCAGAGTTTTATGATCTATCAAACAACTGTGTTCAAGTATTTCCAGGGTACCTGATGACAACATGTAAAACAGCTGCATATATGAAGGCTGTACAATGTAGCCTGTACTTGAGGTATCCTACCTCTGACAATTCTACCAAAGCCCTGAGATGAAGCTGTGAATATTATACATCCAGGCCTAATAAGTGAAAATTACTTAAAAAAAGACTGTAGTCCTTTGTTCATCACGAACTTTAAGAGGAGATCCTCTGTAAATTTTACTATGCACATAATCTCAAATAAGTAGACTTTTTGGTAAATTTCTTTCTTATTCAGAAAATTTAGTAAGGCTCTTCTTCACTGAATCCTTAGGCATGCTTTAAGCACCCGAATAACACTTCCAAAAATTCAGCAGGAATAACATTTAGAGCATGTCCTGAAGAAGCTGTTCTCCATATCCATAGAAGCAAGCTAGAACATGATTTACTTGCTTGCTTCCAAGCTAAAATTCTTCAGGACAAACACTGGGTTGTAATAGGTAAAACAGCTGTAAAATTACAGAGGTTTCTAATACAAAGTTACTTTCTCTGGTCATTCTAGCCTTTGAATATTTCTTCTTGCATATACAGAAAACAGCATACATTGAAAATATTACCCACATCATGTATATTATCAACCACCAGGAAAAGCTGCAGTCCTTTGAAGGAATGCCTGCAATAGTTCCTCCCATACACAGTAACATCTTTCCCCCCCCACATAGCACCTCTTAATTTCATTTTTGTGTTTATTATACTTAGTATTCAGCCCATATGATAATTTCAGGAACTCTCCTCCAATTAATAATATGCAGATTTATGCACTTCTCTAGTTTGCATACCTAATTTCCCCACACTGTCTGCTTTACTATAATTCCTCTGATGCTTACTTTGTTTTAATATCCTTGCAAAGTTAAAAAGGAACTATCACTTGAACATTCATTATTAATTTATCCTACATATCTCCAATTAAGTCTCTGAATAGATTGGTACTTTATGACATTTGTTATTGATTGTTTGGAAGCAAACTTCCAATTACCAAAGGAGCACAGTTTTCCTAGCTCAAAACTTGATTTTAAATAATTCTTCTGCTAAGAAGTCTTAAAGAGGCAGCACTCCTTTTAATAGAGTCAAAATTATAGCCCAAATGGATGCAACAGCCCATAAATCTCCTACCCTTACAACTATATCTCAACTGACAGATACAAATATAAATCAAGACAGACTGCTTTTAGCAAAGACAATCAAAGCCTACAGTTTTAGCATCAGTAATATAGAAAGAGCATCCCAATTACATGCATCTTCACTGCTCTTCTGTGGTAGAAATACATAAAATCACCACCAATATCTTATAACCCTTTAAGAGACAGAAAAAAAATGAAGAGGTGAAGTGATTTTCCTGTCCAACAGCCACTGAAACCAAGAGACCTAGAATTACTGCCCAGGAATTGAAGCGTCTCAATTTTAGCTGTAGTATTTTCCTTCACTCCATACGGGACAAAAGCAGCGCCTAAGGGTTAGCAGACAAGTGGAAAGCCACTATAGGTTCTTTCTTTTTTTAAATCCCGCTCCCCTCTACTTGAATGCTCTGTTAAGGGGGCATTTAGTTCAGAATCCCAGAAGGAGCAAGAATCTAAAGCTAGGCTGAACATGCTCAACTCCCCTTCCCAACTCCCTTGCCAGCCCCTCAATCCTCTTCCTCTCAGCTAGAAAAAAAAGGAAACCCTTCGCTTCCTGTCCAGACATTTTTAAAAGACCTTTACTTTCAACTTACATGACTGCAAACTGACCAAAAAAAGCAAGGAGTCCAAGTTCAACTGGCTCTTTAGCAGACCAAGATTCACAGCCTGAACAGCACAGCTCAGTGAAACAGGTCCCAACAGAATCATACACACAGTAAAAGGACAAGCAAAGTTGCAGGTCAGGAAAGCAAGCAACAGTTCAGAACTGGTAAGATGCCTAAAAGACTGGGGATCAGGAACACTGCAAAGAATCAGTTTTAAGAAGTGGGGCTAAAAACAAAGGTATCAGCTGAGAGATCAGGCCAAGACCAACACAGACTAACCACAGTAACAGCACATCCTGGAAGGCAATAAATCCCAAGAAGGTTGCCAGAGTCCTCATGGACAGCTACCTTGACAGAAGTCTCCCAGCGCTCTCTCACTAGAGCCAACGCTATCCCTAAGCAAAGCAGCAGGGAGCCCTAGGCAGGCAGGTATCACAGCTTTGCAGATAGCAGCAAAGGCAGCCGTTTAAGAGCTGTACAAAAAGAAGTGCCACAAGAACAAGGAAACAAGGCAAGTACAGGAGATCAATTCTACCTACAGGGTCTTCCTTCAGCAGCTGCCATGTAGTTACCCACACAAAAGCCCAGGCACTGTCTCCACCCAGACAGTTCTTTTACTGTTTTCTACTGCCTGTCCTGACACCAGGCACATCATTAATGGAAACAGCTCCTTACACTACAGAAACACAGGAGGAATAAAGGAGTAGCCGTGCTGCTCTGACTTGGCCTCACAGGCTAGTCAACATAGGTCTAAGCCAGAATCCCCTTTTGACCGGGAGGTTTAAGAGGGAAGTTCTCGGAATCACCACTCACCAGCTCCAAGCTTTCAATCACAACAGCATCACCACAAAAAGGAGCCCTCACCCTACCCTCCATCCTCTGCTCAGAAACATTCCAAACTCAAGTGTGAAGTTTAAGCTGTCTTCCTACAAACTCAGAAACAAGTAGAAACTGACTTGTGGGGCCTTTTTAAAGCCACCCTTTTCCTTTGCTCTTTTTGATTTCTGGAGGCAAGACGTCAGCCTGGAAAACTTCGCAACATCTTGGGTCCATACAGTGCTCTGGTAGAAACGCATTGCAAAGCGACACTCAAGCTGTACTTAGGCTGTAAAGATATTCTAGCCAAGAACACAAAACAGGGCTCATCAGAATTACATTTCTAAAAAGTATACCCTGGCCGCTGCCAGACAATATCATCCCCAAAGGGGACAGCAGGTCAGCTTTCTTGTCAGCTGGCTTTCCTTCTAAGGCACATGGATATTATCATCTGTCTGCCTCCCTGAGTGGCCCAGCCTGATAATGACCGATACTGATCACATAACAAAGACTTGAGACCAGGAAGGGATAGGACTCACATAAGAAAACCTGTGAAGGAGGTTATTGTAGAAAGCAAGACAAAGGTTTCAACAGCAACAACACACACGCTTCTTCCTTACCCCAAGCCAAGAGACTGCTCTCCCTTGTTATATATGTAGTATTTTTCACTTAGCATTTGGAAATATTTGGTATGTAGGCACAAGTGGGCAGTTTACCAGCCAAGTCTCACATGCAGTACTGAGAACTGAAGTTTAGTTTATTTTATCCATTTTACAAACATGACTTCCTAGGTGTACATTTCTACTTGAGCGAAGTAACACAAATCTTAGTGAATCAAGAATAGAGGAATTCAGTTCATGAAGTCCAAAGGAAACTATTTTGCAATAACAGAAACATTAGCATGAAGATTATTTCTCCCCAATGTGCAGCAAGGATTTAACCTTAAAACACAACAGCTTTTCCTTACATAAAAATAATCTACTGATAAGTAAACCAGGCTACAAGGTAAACCATCTCTTCAGGACTTTTGCTGCAACTTGCATGCCCAGTACAAAGCTGTTTCACAGGACACACTGCTACAGCAGCATCTACATGGAGCAGAGGCAGTACCAACCCAGTAGCTCACTGATGCAAGTTTTGCTTACCTACCATGAAGTGCAGGGTGACACCAGAGCTGTTTCAACAAGAATCTTTTCCCTTTCTTCAGTTTGCATTTAAGGCAAGAGGAGCTCAGACAAAATAGTTGTGGATTTGTTTTTTTAAGTCCCAGAGGAGACAAGAGACTCACACTTGAAGTACTTTTATCTCCCCAAGGCCCTTAAGTCCTACAGGACTCTGCAGGCATTCCACACCAGAACACGCAAGGAGTCAGAAGCTCAAAGGTAAGGTAGCACATGCCATCAGCTTCTCAAATGAACTCTAAGCACCTCTGTTGACTTAATTTTTTATGGACACTGTTTATGTGCAGTAAGGATTTCAGGTACGTAAAAGCCACCACATTAGAGCTATTAGTCATGGTATGCCAAAGCCTCTTTCTAGAGATCCCTTTATTTGGGCCCATGCTTATCTTCTCAGCTTCTCACTCATTAGAAAACAAACAGTAAAGTGAAACAGTTGTCCTTGTTCAGCTGCCTATGACAGTCAATAGCCAAAAGCTGCAAGGTTCTCCTCAGCAACCTTTGGTTTTCTGCCCTTCTATCACACACACTGTCAAGCAACCTTTGGCTTCTAAAAAGCATCCTTTACTCAGGAATCTGCATGATTGACACCAAGAGAAAGGAAAGAAAATGCAAATGGAAAAGAAGATGCAAGTGTGGAAACCTGCTCAATTTAACTGAAAAATAACTCATTTAGCAGAAAACGTTTAGAGAAATAAACGCTGTCAGAGCCAGAAGTCAAACAGTAAATAAGCCTTACCCAATTTAAACATGTAGCTGCTTAAAAACATTCTTCACAGTAATGTGCAGTTTAAGCACTTAGGAAAATTGCCAAGAGGTGTCAAAATAGTAAGAAGTAGTCTGAAAATGAAATTGCATGTAAATAAATCCCCCTCAGCTCTGCCAAACATCTCAGGCTCACCAACTATAACAAAGCTATGCTATATTAAAGAGAAAGCTACTTTCCAGTCATACATGACCAAAGTACAGTTTTCTTTGCCATGCCACCAGCATAGACCCTCTTGTTCTCTGTCCCCAACCCCAAAATTCCATCCTCATTTTTCTGATGTTTGATTGAGCACAAAGGTACCAAGACACCATCCTGCAAATGCTCAGAAAGGATAAACACAGATGCATACTTTTTGATTGCTGTTCATTTACATTTAAATAATATTCTTAACCATGCATCCCCTCAAATTCTCTCATCTCTGGTCACTTCATTGACAAAGTTGGGGCTAAACAAGAAAGAATCTAAATTACCTGAGAAAACAGGGGAACAATTGTTTAACAGGGATCTAACAGACATCTCAATCAGAAGTTATGCAAGGTAAATGGGGAATTTAATTCCACAGTAAACAAACTAGGACATAGCTCATTAAGACATCAGGTAGCAAACTAAAAGGCAAGAAAAATAAACGCCCTTGACACCACACAATATTATTACACATACAGTTACTATTACCTATTACGCATAACTGCAAAATCTGCCAAATACCACTATGAAAGTCAGAAAATAAATGGTTTCCAAAGACATCTGAACAGATTGGTGAATGACAATAAAATTCTAGAAGTAGTCAAACCACATTCAGTGCTCAAAAATACTGCCACTAAAGGCAGCTTAGACCACCTCTTAGGGCTAGCTGAGTGTGTTTCTTGCATTTCACCTGATCATTTTCATATCCTATTGCTACAACCAATTGCACAACTAACAGCTCTGTGCCTTATGGCCTATCACGCAAAGTTACACAGCCACTTCACCGGGCCCTGTCCTCCGATCACCCACATTACAGTAAATCTACAGGCAGCTCCTAGCCTTAAAAGTGCTACCAGACACAACAGCTTCTATGTTTTTACACATTTACCTTGCAACTAGAGACAGGCACTGAAGCCCACCAACCTTTGCCAGCATGCAGCACTCCTACATGCTCCTCATTACATGAAACTAGTCACAGAACCAGGTATTTACCTGCATGTGAATAAAGGCAAACTTATAGCTCTTAGCGTCTTTAATACCTACTTTTTCCAAGCACAGAGAAACCCATCTTAGCCAGGAACAGTGAACTTCAGAGGTACCAAACCAGAAGAGAAGTCTTGTTGGTTTCTCATTCCTCCTACCCAATTGCTCACTTCTGAGCCTTTCCCTCTCCTTATGCACAAGAGCAGATGCATATACCAACTCTGCTTGTTTCCCGGGAGGCACACATTTCCCTTCTCTTGTGTGAGCAATACCAAGTAGTAATTAGTATAATACTAAGAGCTCTCTCTTCAAAATTCTCTGTTCCTATTGCAAGTGTATTTTAAAAGAAAGCAGTATCAACATTGAATATCAAAGCTGCTAGATGCCTTATCATGCACTGGAACTGCATGAGATCCGAGCTAAACAGACTTAAACTGGATCGGTAACTTGAGTGGGACACTTAAAAACATCCTATTACTGCAGAAAGTTATATTGGCAAAACAGCAGACTTGTGTCCACACTTTAGCAGTGCCTCAAGAGAGTACTCACTGACATTTGTTCCATCTTCACTGCTTTCTAGTCTTACAGTTCCAACTCTACTTACATATAAGCACAAATGCATTTTTCCTGGCTAGAATCCAACATTAAAATAATGATGACTTCCACAACTGTCACCACTGCTGGCTCCACCAGGTATCACTACAAACATGTAGTGTTTCCTCTAAGTTATGTTTGAACACATCTGCTTTGAAGACATACATACCATACGTAACATCTTTTGTGTATAGACACAGCATCATTCTACAGTGTATCGCTGTTAACTGTCTTGCAACAGGCTAAAGAGCATGGAATCACCTTTCCTAGCCCAGCCACCACCTTCTTACCAGCCATCCATTTTATATCCCTAATGTCTTTTTTTTTTTTTTTTTACAACTGAACTGGGGAGTATTACTCTTGAATCTCACCCCACAAGGTAAAGTTAGCTGCTGCTTCCAAATGTTTGAGATCCCCAGGTAAAACAAGAGTTCTACATTACTTATTAACTATAAATGCATGCTAGAAGAGCACAAGTGCAAAACAGCTTGTCACCTAAGGAGCTCCTGTGGGCTCAACAGCTGTGTTAGGAATGACTCCCAAGGGCAAGAGAACAACTGCTTCTTAAATATTCTTAATATTCTTCATATTCCACCACTCTCTTCTTATTGTGCTACTAGCATCCAAAGGCAGCAGGGAAGAGGTATTACATATTAAATCACCTTCAGTATGCCAGTTTGCTTCAGACAAAACTGGAGAATCTGGGCAGTACACCTCAAAGGCAAGCTGAGGAGCTATCCGGAAGAGCACGCTCCAACAGAACACAGTCCAGACAGCACTCTCTCCTCATCATAATGGGATCCAGGCTTCAACATACAAGGCCAGTTTGCAAACCAGCCCATGAAATATTTACCAGTTGTGTGGTTTTATTCCAGAGACTGAAGTTTCAGCATCTCAAGTTAAAAAAGCTAATGGCGTTTTTCCCATCAAGTCAGGGTTTCCCCTCAAGGGCCTTAGTACCGCCATGCAAAGCAAGATAAACCCTTTTCCATCCCCCACTTACAAAATTGACCACCCCAACCCCTTCTGTTCTTCATCTCAGTTAATGAATTATGGAGCAAGTAGCAAAGTGCTTTTGTATTCCATTCAGATAAGAGCAGACAGCCTCCTCTGGAATAAGGATAACATTGCTCAGCACAGCACTGCTGGAAAGATGGAGGCCCTTCTTCCTTAGGTAACTCTTCCTATTCAGATGCCTCAAGGCAGAGTCCATCTGCACACCTGCCACCATATGAGCATTTTCATAAACAAAGCAGAATGGAAGCAGCAACAGCAAACTTCTCCCATGTGAAGCAGCTCAGTAGATTCACGAAGGCAGAGGAACCATTGCTGTTTAGTTCCTTGTCCCCTCCTGCCAAGAAACACATGGCCTGTGAGAGATGAACAAAAAGGCACATACAAACCTTAACAGCCAAATTTCATCTCACCTGTTGCTGCCATGTCTGTCAGTATTTCTACTTTGTAAGAGTTCTACAATGCAGATTTGAATCTGCAACCCTTAACATGGACCTCCAGTTTACTATGGAAGTGCCATGTTCCCAGCAACCGCATTTAAGTGAACAGATGCCAGGGATTTCAAAGCCAGTGGAACATCTAGTTTGCTAGGGGGAGTCATTTCATGGGTGACTACCAAGGCTAAAGAGATTTCTGCTGAACTGCGCTGAGTTAGTCTCTACCCCAAACTCTGAACATTTTAGTAGGCTGACAGAATCCAGAACCCTCCAAGATTTCTTTTTTTGACCTCTGCAAGACAATTGTCCTGTGCACACCCCTCCAAAACCTGACAGCATCTTGTACTGTATGCTATCTACTACTGAAAGCTATTTCTATTAATATTCAGTCCATAAACACCACTAAAGTAAAACCGCACATACAACATAACAAGCTCCACACACTGTAAACAAGTCAGACCCTCAAAATACTGAGCACAAGATACTATGCATTTCATTTCATAATGAAATCAACCAAAATACAATCTCTGTATCTCTTGATTGCTGAGAGCTATTCCCCTAAAAAGTCTTGAAAAATACTTCAAGCCCTACCTATTAATCAGTCTCACTTTACCACTACAGAAATATGACTTTTAAAGGAATAGGCAGACAACTTCCATACACAGGAGCTGGAACATTCAAGACAAGACAGAACCTATCAGCTCCAATGTGTGACGCATTGGTCCTTCAGGACAACAGTGCAGTTTTCAGGAATGCATCCGAACACCTAACTAGCTTTGCTCAGGCCAAAGCCAGGCCAGAAAGGGCTTTCACCACATCTTACATGAAGCTCAGCATAGCTGTGCTGAGATGTAAAGATTAAGAGTCTAGTCCCATACAATAAATTAAATTTTTAAGACCTGGCAAGTAAAACTCAACCAGCAAGGCTAGACAGGGATGAGAAGAGTGCACTAGAAAGGCAAAGTGAACTACAGAGAAGTTAAGTAGCCTCTGTTATAACAAAGTCATACAACACCAGGGACACTTATCAGTTGAAGAACTAGTTGGAGGCACTAAATTTCCTGCTACCACTGTTTACAACTGAGCCTACCCAGTCCTAATAGCATACTTGCACACTGATTCCTGGGCAATCTGATAAACACATTCCACTGGGAATTACATGTCATTTTGACAGCTCTTCCAGCCTGGCTTTAGCTGGTTCACAACACACTCTGCGTCCTGAAGACAAGGTAGAAAGAGATTAAGGTACAAGAACTACACAGTTCCCAACTCCTACACCTCGCCTCCAGCATCAGCTCCTCAACACTTACATAAGCACACAGTGAGGAGTGAAATTATAGTAAATTACCCCCTCATCTCTCCCCTAATTAACAACGACTTTTGTTCACAGCAAAACAGAAGTTACTTAAACTTGGAATTATTTTGTCAGCTATTTTCAAATAAAAAAAAATATGAATTTGCTTTGAGCTAGAGTTCAAAACATACTTCAGAAAACTGTCTGCCATAGAGAAGTGTAATTAACATATCAGAATATTGCATCATGCCAGTTTCTTCAGTGACTTGCAGGTATAAGTGTTTGCAGTAAGATTTACCACCGAACAAGTTGTTCCACTAGCCTTCCTTATCCATAAGGGCTCACTACACATTCCACAGGTACCTCTCTCGGTAGAAAGAAGTTATAACCGAAATTTTCCTGAAGCACATGTGTAAAAAAATAGTAGCTCATTGAAAAGTCAAATAGCAGAGCTACCGATAGTGTCAAATGCATTCATTTCACTCCTCAGATGCATGCAGCATTATTTGCTGACAGGTAATGGACACCATCTAAATCACTCTTCCCCTCACCTCTTCAGATAAAATCAGTTATCATTTCTGAAAGTAATGAATCTGCCAGACTCAAACCCCAAAAGATCTTGATAGAATCAACTTCTTGACTTCCATTTAACCTCCTCTCATCCTTCAAGAGTAGATCTCTTGCAATACTCCCATCAGACACCCTCAAATAAATGCATGCAAACAGAGACAGTCTTGTCACAGAAGAGCACGTCTGCTGATTAACACTGACACTTTGTACCCTAAGCAGTTACAAGTGAATTGTTTCCAGCAAGGAGTACATCTCCTCTACACTTATAAGGGACACACCTTCTTGCATCTCAGAGAACCTTTCACCTTCTGTCCTTTGGCATTCACAAGCACAGAAGTTTCCAAAATAAGGTCTTCCACAGGTACTCTCCCATACCCTAGCCTTACTAAGGCATTTTTGACAGCATTGATGTATATCCAAACCATTCCAAGTACTCCTTCCAAAAGGCAGTGCCATATAGCAACAGGGGCCTGGTCTCTGAACAGCCATGAAAGGTTCGAGAGCTACAGAAACTGTGGGGTTTGTTTGTTTTTTTGTTTTTTTTTTTTTTTTTTTTTTTTTTTTTTTTAAAAAAAGGGGCTACATCTCTNGGGGTTTAAAAAATTTGGGGGTTTTTTTTTTTTTTTTTTTTTTTTTTTTTTTTTTTTTTTTTTTTTTTAAAAAAAGGGGCTACATCTCTACTTTGCACAGACCAGGGCAGCCACATTAATCAGTTAATTGACCTAACTAGAAAAATTGGTAGAGGTATATCACTAGCTATGTTTCCTTTGAAGCAATTGCTGTGGGATACCAGCATGACTAAAGGGAGCTCATTAACGCAGACATCTCAAGTTGGCAAGATACATCACACCAATCACATGCTTAAAGTGAGCTGAATCCCCCCCAGATACACTCACACCACCCCAACCCCAAGTGACACCTTAGGGTGAGCTATCCCCTATCTTACAGGCTTCATGTCTCACTTACCTCACACTAGCTGTCTTCACCTATGAAACACCTTCCTCCACCAGCTACCAAGATATTTACCATACTTCTAAGGCACACAAACCATGTCAGATGAGACAGCGTTACACAAGCCTGCAGACGTGCAAGTCATCCATTTGCTGTAACACACCACAGCCAGACCTTCACTGTAGCACAAAGTCTAGACCCTTGTTCCACAAAGTTACCCACTTGTGGTATACAAACCAAAGGAAAATCCCCAATTCACTGTCACCAGCACTAAGTCTGAAATGCAGCAGAGCTGTCCTAAATCTCTTCATCAGGAAGCAATCATATGCTAGCTGTTGTGGAATACTGCAGTAGCACACATGAGAAGGCTTGCAGGAAAAGAGTCAGGACATCTACACGAAGTCAACTAGACACCATAGCCTGTGGCATTTACGATCGACTCCACTTCTTCTGAAATAGTCCAGTAGCTTGTCAGACATACAAGATTAATATCTACAAAGATGCCAAGCAATCCCAATGAATCAATAGAAGTTCTGACAGAGACCTGCATGCTGAATTAAGCAGAGCTGACAAGCGGGGTGTAAGCACACCATATTTAGTGATCAGATGAGATTTCACTTCTAATAAGATTACTTTTTAGCAGGTGTCTATGTGCTGCAGGAAAGGTAATCCTGCACAATCAACCATCACACACACGTAAAGTCAAGAAGCAACTGCTCATTAATAGAAATTCTATAGACAGTCAAGCAGCTGAAACAAGTGTGTTTGACCTCCCAAGTGTAATCAACAGTGGGGACTTGCTCAAAGCCTTCAAAGCATAAGCCTCCATCACCCGAGCAGTTGCTCCGGTAGCATTACAGGGCCCTGCTTCCTACATGGTTCAGCCACTAGAGTGGAAAAGTGTTTGGTGCACCATCCAGGAAACCAGAATTTGAGGTTACAGTGGCTTTGAGCACAGGACGCTCTTGTTCCTGCAGTCTGTAACCATTCAAGACCATGCCTGGATCAGAACTCAGCATTTGCCTGAACTTCTGTGCCACACTGACACAAACAGCATTCAGCCCGACAGAGATTCCAAACCATGCACAGGAAAAACACACTTGCTAGTGCACCTCAAATACATCACATAAAATACTGGTGACAACGGACTAAGTAATCCACCAAAAATATGTCTAAACAGGGCATTTTGCTTAACAGATTCCAATACTCTCAAGCACTCACAGGTTATTTTACATGACAAACAAGGAAGACCAAATCTGCTGAACAACTATTTGTCTAAGAACAGTACAACTGACTTGTCCTCTAAGCACTATTTGAGTCAATGCCCATTTCAGTTCTAGTATTTTTCACTAACAGGCATGATCTTAGAAAGCAGTAAGACTTCTCAAACAGTACCCCAACACCACAGAATAGAGTTGGCCTGTGAAATAACTAAGCAATAGGACAGTCGGAACATTTTTCTCATTTTCTCTCATGTTCTCTTTCTGCTGCTGACTAAACCCTAATTTAATGTTGGTATTGCTTTCTCACTCATCTTTTCCCTTTTTCTAAGTGTGTTTAATCTGCTGTAAAATTGTTTTCATGGCTGCAGTGAATGTTATTGTATCTGTTTTACAATGTGCATTATCTACACTGTGTAAAGGCTTTTGCCTTCTGTATGCAAATCAGTACCTCACCTGCTGTCATTCAAGGTGCATGCCCTCATACAGCTTTAAGCTGCATTTCACATCGCTGAAGGGCACAAATGCCATTTCCTACAGACATTAATAAATCACTTTGGATCCAGTCTTACAGAACTGGAGCCTGTCTTCAGAATTCAGCCACAGCTTGGCCAGAACACAGGAGATCAGGTAGCTTTGTTCTGATCCATAACTACTGCCATAACCGCCAAGCCATAGGAAGCAAGGGCTTGAACACAGATGGTCATCAATCACCGGTCTGACAGGGCAAACAAAGAACAAAACCACAGAAAATATGCCCATTCTGTTGAGAGAAAGTAATCCTGGTTTAGGACAATCTAGTTATATGTAACATAAGGATAATTAGAAAAACATGGTATTTTTATCTTCCCCAGCTTGTAACATTAAGAAGACTTAAGCAATTCAAGGTCAGTCAGTACTTTTAATACTGAATAAGTAAACCAAGGCAAGAAGCTGCAACACAATTTTCTCACAATCTCTGAACAAGTTAGTATCAATGAATCAGGTTGGTTACCAGTCCCAAGCCTCCTGCATCATAGCCTCACTTCTAAGCTGTTTCCACTTGTCTGAAGTTTTATGAATTGTTCATATATGCAAGTCAACTTGACCGAAGTTCACAGGCTTTTTATAGTTGTACTTAGCCAGCCAGGCTGTGAAAACAAGAACTCTAGACTTGCCTTTTAATCCAATATTTTTCAATTACCAAGCTGAAGCAGGACTCAGAACTTTAACTATTGGTCACCAGCCAAAGGGCCGACCAGCCAGCTTCTCCAAAAATAAAGCATGCACACAGTCCATAGGGAGTCTCCCAGCTGGAGAAATGAGCAGCTCTATCTCAAGACCACTTCTGAGGTGCCAACTGGGCCTCCTGCCTCCACCTAGCTGATTAGGACATCAATTGTCTGATTGTATCAGCTCCCCAGTTACCCTTTCCTGGCAAGAGTCTCAGCTTCATAACTCTTCATTTGCCTAGATCTACAACTTTGTGGCCAGTAGCAATTGTTTAAAGAGCAGCTGAATGAACAAGACAGATGAATCCTCAGGCTGAAACACAAAACAGTAGCATCACCTGCACAGAAGTGGTATGACAGCTTAAGAAACCAAGCTTATAGGAAAGCTCGAGAAGTTCATCCCCTGCACTGCAGCATGCAAGAGGGGTTTTTTTGCTTCAGATATTTATGCACAGCTATCTCAGCACAGCAACTCATTTACCAATGTGTCTTTGGGATCTACTACATTTTCAACTTGCCAATTTACCACAGCAAGTAATCACGGCATCCAAGCCTGCAGAGAAGCCTATTCCTCAAGCTGTCAATGCAAGGTCACGTGATTAACCAAGAAAATCTATACAAGAAGGACGAGAAAACCTACATACCCAACTCCTCCGTCACTTAATCACAACCATTCTTGCTATCAGTATCTGAAGCAATATTGCCATGGCAACCACAACCTTCAAGCTCAGCTGACAGGATGGCACAAAAGGAGACATTTCTCTCCACTTTGTTAGCTGAGTAATTGGTCCTGCTGTGCAGGGTCAGTTTTAAGAAAGATGACAGCAGGTAGAATCTGTCTGGTTAGATACCAGGGCCACCTTATCCCTGGAACAGATCTCTTGGATTTATTAAACACTTAAGAGGTTAGTGAGCTGTGAAAATCCGATTCACCACCACCGCAGTCTGCTGACTAGAAACTTCCTCCTGTGCTTCATCAACTTTTCATTATCTTTCTGTGTTTTTTGAGGGAGGGAAGCTTCAGGGATGCAAGATGCTGCAATACCCAGGCTGCAGGAGCCTTCTAAATCAGCCACCCTCTCTGGCAGAAACCTTTTAAAGAACAAGCAACTCAGCTGGAGCTGGTTCTTATGCTGAGCTCCTCAGGCAGTGCACAGGATAGATCAAGTCTTGCCACAAGTTATGTTACTTGTTCTTCAGTCTGCCTACAAATACGTAAGCCAGTTCTAAGGCATTGTTTCCAAAGCTCTTAATTCCCACACTCAATTATTCTCATGTTGAAGCAGAAAAAACAAACTCCAACCTTGTCCTAGCTCTGATACAAACTGAAGATCTTCAGATGACAAAAACAGATTAGCTCAATAGTTAAGTTTCAATACAATCTGTTCTGCAGCTTGCACATTCTGTACAAGAAGCTGAAGCCCTGCAAAATGTCACCAGCTCCAAAGCAATCAGAATTTCCCCTTGTCAGTTTCTAGGTACACAAAGTACAGATAGTTTAAAAACCTTAATCCATTAGCTCTTCCCTTCAGCAGATCAAAGCATAATCATTACCTGATTATTTAAGAAACAGTTGAGCCTCCGTCTCCATGCAAACAGCTCAAACATAGCTCTAGTTGAAATACCCAGAGCAGAGTAAGGAAAATTGCAACAGGCAACCATCTGTAAAAAGCAAATGCTCCCTGCCTGTATTGTTTAACTGCACACAGGAGAGGCATCTTAAGGGGTCCTGGCAGCAGGTCTCAAGCAGTGTTCCTCAGGGCTCAGTTTTGGGGCCAACCTTGTTTAATACCTTTATTGATGATCTGGACAAGGGGGTTGAGTGCACCCTCAGTAAGTTTGCAGATGACACCAAATTAAGCAGCAGTGTTGATCTGCTTGAGGGTAGGAAGGCTCTGCAGAGAGATCTGGACAGACTGGATCAATGGGCTGAAGCCAACTGCATGAGGTTTAACAAGGCCAAGTGCCAGGTCCTGCACTTGGGTCACAACAACCCCAGGCAACGCTACAGGCTTGGGGAGAAGTGGCTGGAAAGCTGCCTGGCAGAAAAGGATCTGGGGGTCCTGGTGGACAGCCGGCTGAACATGAGCCAGCAGTGTGCCCAGGTAGCCAAGAAGGTCAATGGCATCTTGGCCTCTATCAAGAATAGTGTGGCCAGCAGGAGCAGGGAAGCAATGGTGCCCCTGTACTCAGCACTGGTGAGGCCGCAGCTTGAGTACTGTGTTCAGTTTTGGGCGCCACAGTATAGGAGGGACATTGAGGTGCTGGAGCGTGTCCAGAGAAGGGCAACAAAGCTGGTGAGGGGTCTGGAGAACATGTCTTATGAGGAGCGGCTGAAGGAATTAGGATTGTTTAGTCTGGAGAAGAGAAGGTTGAGGGGAGACCTTATTGCTCTCTACAACTACCTGAAAGGAGGTTGTAGTGAGATGGGAGCTGATCTCTTCTCCCAAGTAACTAGCGATAGGACAAGAGGAAACGGGTTCAAGTTGCGCCAGGGGAGGTTTAGGCTGGACATTAGGAAAAAATTTTTCACTGAAAGAGTTATCAAACATTGGAACAGGCTGCCCAGGGAGGTGATTGAGTCACCATCCCTAGATGTGTTTGAAAGTCGTGTAGATGTGGTGCTTGGAGACATGGTTTAGTGGCAGACCTGGTAGAGTAGGGTCAATGGTTGGACTGGATGATCTTAAAGGTCTTTTCCAACCTAAACGATTCTATGATTCTATGGTTCTATGATTGTAGGGTAGTGTCAGAATTTTAGCTTTTAGGAAACTACAATCTTAGGAGGGGATTTCAGGGGAAGCAATTTCTGCCTTAGCAGACATCTTCCAATGATTTCATCAGCCTGTCTCATGCATCCTACAGGAAGTAGGCACATGATGGCTCCAAAACAGCTCCTCCAAGGACAGTAGAGTTTCTCTTCTGATCTTATAAAAGCTTTCTTCCCCAAAGCTTAATAGAATCTGAGCAAGTATTTTGATGCCAAGTGTCCCCTCACATTTAGTTCTTAATGAAGCAGCAGGAATTGCAAATATCCCTTTGAGAAATTTGTGTTACATGAAGGTTAGAAGACAACAGAAAGATTTTGATATAGCCAATAACCTTGACATAGTATAAGCAACAGTGATGTGAAGTCTCATCACAAAGCAGTTTCTCACAGCCAATTCCTGTTCAAGGTTTCTCCTCAGACAATTAAAGTAAATCCTGATGTCTCTACAAAGCTTTGAGCAGCAGTTTGGACTACAGACCTCCTGAGGTCCCTTCCCAACCCAAACTATCCTATTACAATCCAAAGCAAATAAACTTAAAACACTACATTCTCAGAAGAGCCTGAGCCCAGGATGAACAGTGGAGATAAACTGCAGAGGGCAAGCAACATTCAGAAGTGGTCAAAAAGTCAATACATCATTAGCAAAGCTACTTCAGCAACAGCTATTTAGAGCCAAGCTGCATTTGTAACACTATCAGCTGCCCCCTCAAGCTGACAGCATCAAGGACCTAAAACACATCAAATAAGGATGGTAAAATACTAAAGCTTCTTCCCTGCACCACACCTTCCTTCCACCCAGCTCACAGATCCTTTAAAAAAAGCTTTTGCAATTCAGTCTGTACTGGTTAAGAGTACCTAGAAGGCATCACGTTATCTGTAGCAAGATCACAAGAAGAGGTTTGCTACTGTGCTTCCTGTAGCCCAGCCATGCTTTAGACCAAAATCCATTCCCCTTCTCCCTGTAGCCCAGCACGCTTTAAGCCACAGGCCTCAAAGTCTGAGATACCTGCTTAGTCTAATGCAATATTTACAGCCCAGAATTACTTTTGTCCCCAAACCACAGAAGTTGGCAGCTCATCTCCCCACCTTACCCAAATCCCCGCCAACTTACAGCAAAGAGGCTAGGGCACCACCTTTTAGCATTTTTTTGTATGTATCTGCACAAACCCAGAAAAACTTCATGGTTTAACAGCCATGCTACTAACCAAAAAGTGTTACATTCAAGCAAGTTCTTTATTTAACAGAACTGGACCTCCTAGCTCTGACTTTGATAAAACTACACGGGCTTCCATAGTAGTGGTACTGAATGATATCCTTCCTCACAATAATATATAAAGCCATATCAACAATGCAATACAAGAAACCATTTTAAACACAAAACCAGCAGTAGAAATTCAGCACGTTTTAGCATTTCGTATTACTGTTAGTTCAACATCTGGGAATTTCTGGCTTCCATTATATCTTTTCAGTTGACCTGTAAGGATGACATCACAATAAAAACAATAGTTAATATTAGTTGTACTATAAATACCCACTCATTTCTACTTCAGCATGCATGTTATGTATAATGACTGTGCCTTTTTCAAACTTTAGAATTCTGTTTTACAGGCCTTCATTTCAGCATGATGTCCTCATAAACCGCAATAGCAGTGCAGTGTAGAAAGGACTAAATTAAAAATTAATGGGCCCTCCCAGTACTAAGCTTTCTCAGAGCCAGTAAAAGGCAGAAGGACAGTCCTCCCTCCACACGAGAGTCCTGCTTATACAAAACCAAACACACCCTTCCCTGCCCCAGCTTTAACAGCCAACTCCCTGCCTGCAGCACACTCACATATTCATTTATACCCATGCAATGGATGAACACCCACTGCACAACGAAGCCAAGGGAGAGTCTTGTGGAACTCTACAGGAATAAACTCAGTGTCAGTGCCTGACTTTTCCTATTTGTCAGCAAGGGTCATCATTAACTGCATCCAAAAAGCTTCTAGTTACACAATCATTTTACAAGCACCTCTTACAAAAGGCTTTGAGGCAAGATATGACAAAAGATCAGGCACCTTGTCTAACCCTGCTGACAAAATCTTTCAATGCAGAATGGGAGCCCTTCAATTTCTCCTAGGGTTCTTACTGGGCATCAGAAAGCCAGCTATTCTAAAACCACACTTTCCAGAGGTGACCCCAATGAGGTTTTGAAGAAAGGCCCATACTGAACACAGGACCCTCAAAAGTGTTCCTCATACTGTATTGTTTTAATAGTTATTGGTTAAGTGTGGAATAGCATGAGCAGAAGGGCATTCAGAAAGACTTAGAGAGATGATCACTTAAAAAGGTTAGGCTTCTTCCCCTGCAGAAGTGCACCATGAGGCTCCACTTCAAGTTGAGAACTTAGTATTCACAGCCACTACCCCAACATGTTCCTCTACCTGTCCTCAGCAGGGGAGAACAGGAAGGAGATTTCACCATAGGCAAGAACTTGATAAAACAATTCCTACAGTCGGCCACAATGCCTAAGACACAGAAGCTGGCTCTCAGCTCCCACAGGTAATTGATTCTTTCTTCATAAAGAGTAGAAAAAGAGGCTGTTTGGCACTGGGGTAGCCTCCGTAAATTCACAGAAATTACAAAAGCCATTCTCCAGCCCGACCCACAGTAGCTGTAAACTACTTCAGTTCTCAATTGAGAAGTACGCACCCTTATTCATTAACACTGGTAACACCAAGTACATGACTCAAGCAAGATACATTTATAGCTAGTAAGATGCCAAACACTCAGTATTTTCTACTAGTTGCCAAATAACCTCAGCTCCCAGCATTTAAGCTCTTGTCCAAAGGCTCTCTTCACTGTAATTCCATACAGAAGCTAAAAGGAACATTCCACTTTGTCATCCTAAGCCTTGTATAGAAAGCTCCCCACAGATCCCTAGAAAAGAAGTCAATATGGAATGCAATAGGACTGCCCACTGATTGCTATAAAGCAATATCCTTCAATAGAAATTGTGATCCATTTTAAAGCTTACCCACTGAATTTAGGGAACTTGCATTTCTACCTAATTCTGTAATTTCCCCACATTTTTAGTAAATGAACTCAGTTTGGTAATATATATAGCCTTTGCCTTTCCATGGCTACCTTTTTAAAAACATTCCAATCCCTTACAACTCCTACTCCAAAGCCCTATCACCTCAGCAGTGTAACTCAAAGACCACTCCACCAAAAGCATCCAGTCCCATTTGTTCATTTATTTTAAATGTAGAAATAATTATCATGAGCTGGTACACCACTTCCCTTACAGCAACATGGTTTCCACATTTCGCCATAGCATCCGTGGGGAAAGTAGTCCAGCATAGCATTAATACAGACTGGTTACAGACATTTGGCAGTCCTGCAACATACGTTATAGTCATTTTTGTTGTCAGATTCATCTCACACCGAGAAGCTCTGTTCCTGTTCAGCACCAGACCATGCACATGCAGTGCCCTTTCAGACAGAAGTGACAGACTAGAACTCTCTGGTGCTCTTCAGAGGGAAAGAAACATTATCCAGATCAAACTCCCCTCAGGCACTTCAACCAGACAAAAGACACAAGCTTGCATGAATTATTATAGACCTCTCAGGGTTGCCTGGACAAATGCCATAGTCTTTCATGAACTAACAAGATATGCTGCTGCCTTCATTCTCCTTCACTGCAGCTTCTGTTCATCTTGCATCTCAAATGCTCTGTAGCCTCTTAGGAAAGTCATGGGAACACTGTCATGTGGGGAAATCTACAAATAAAACATTCAGCTGCATCTGTGTATGTTGTTGGCAAACCTGTAAAGACAACCTGTGTTTTCTGATTCAGCAGCTGACAGTTTGCACCCTCCCTCCCACTTTTCCTTTCCCAGCCAGTACCCAGACAGCAACACAACATTAAATTAGCAGATGCTCTAGGAGGAAGTGGTGTCACTTTCAAACATGCTGAAAAAGTTTAATAAGTCAATAAGCACCTGACTAGCCATAGTTAGTAAAGTGAAGGTACAAGTCTGTACTCACAAACTTTGAACACCACACTCTGCCTCTCTAAACTGTTGCTGTAGTTTTAATGGAAAGAGATGTCTCTTCACTTTCTCCCCCACCTTCAGTTTATACTCACTGCAAGAATCCTTTTCTTATGCTACTGGATGCTATGCTTCAATATACAAGCCTACCCATACAAAAGAGATTATATTAGACAGCCTATGAAAAGCAAAAAGTCTTGCTGGTGGTTTTTGTTCCTGTTTAGCGTAACCCAAAGTCACCTCTGGAAACATCCTCAGGATCTTGCCCCTGCATTTCTGTGCATAGCCAGCCCCATCAGAAGTGCAAATGCAATTTTAAAGTCAAAAAGAGCAGAAGTATTAGCTTGTACTGATGACAGCATCATGCATTCATTCTGCCCAAGCACTGCTGTATGTTCAAGCTCACATTCAACAACTGAGCAGTTCCATAGAGCAGCTGAACATCACAAAAGGTAATTTTCCTCAGGGAAACCTCTCCATTTATTTCAGAGCCAACCTCCATATTGCCCCATAAACCCATGCAACTCTGACATCATCATCAACTCAGAGAAAAAGCTAACAGACTAAAAGCAGTTTACTGGATCAAAGAGGAAGAGGTTTGTTGCATACAAATCGAAGTCCCAGATATTTATCAACATTTTTAACATCTAAGGACAAAAAAGGCTTCTCATACTCAGACAAGCATTTAACCCTTTCAACACAGCAGAGAAACTGTTGATCAGCTTCACAGAATCATAGAATTGTTTGGGTTGGAAGCAATCTTAAAGATTACCTCATTCCAAGCCCCCTGCCATGGGCAGGGACACCTTCTGCTAAACCAGACCTCTCAAAGCCTCGTCCAACCAGGCCTTTAACACCTCTAGAGATGGGGCATCCACAGCTTCCCTGGGCAACCTGGGCCAGTGTCTCATCATCTTCATAGTGATGAAAACTTACAACTGATTTCTTATGAAGTATCTTTTTCAGGACATGTTGAAGTAATTCCTTCATTTAAGTCTTCATTCATAAAGAGAACTTTTTCAACATATCAAGCCTCCAAGGAGTTCTACAGACTTTAAAAACTTCCATTAGGAAGAAAATACCCCAGACAGGGACCTACAGCCCCAAGATTTCAGCAGATACTCCATCACTCAGTCAACAGCAGCAAGAGGTGCAGAAAGCACTGCTTAGCATTGCTAACATGCCGATTACCATCCACAGCATGGAAGATGCAGTCACCTAGGAAACAGTTTCAGAGATCTGCTGGTGTCCAGGGATAAGGTTCAGAAGCATGGGAACATAACAATCACTCAGAGGCAACCACAGCTTGTGCCCTTTGGAGAACCAGCTGGAAAGCTGACAGTTTCCATAGAAACACTGTGGAAAAGCTTAGAGTGAGCTTCCTCACAGCTGTTTCACATCCAAGTGCAAACAAAAAGGCCCAGCAGTAAAATGGCTTGACTTCTTCATTTGTTAAGTGCAACAGCTGGACAATGAGCAACAAGACCAGAAGAGCAGAAAAACATACCAGAGGCTCGGCTTAGGGGTCAGCAACAGAGTCCCTCTCCTACAGCAACCTCTTTTGCTACTATCTGCCTGCTTGTTGACAGCCACTCCCTTTAAAGCCATTATTAGTTTACCAGCTCAAGAAGAAACAGCTCTATAGAGAGCTCCAAGTCCTTACAGCACCTGCACTGCACAGAATTTTGTACATAAGCCTATATAAACCACCAAACTTATTAGCCTATCTAGGACACTCAAGACCAACATAGTGAATCCTCTTCTGCATAAAAGCTGCAAGTTTTGAGTGGCTTTCTAACCTGGGAAGGCAACTTAAGGAGAAAGTTTGAGAGCAGAAGAGTCACATGTCATCTGCACTATAACGCTGTACAATTTAGTGCCATGACCACGCATAAAGGTGGTTTTTGACATCGAGTTACCACTCAGAAGCATTACTCAGCACAGAACCTACAAAGCACATACAGGCCTATCTCATTTTAAGGATAAGCAGCTTCCAAGTTCCACTGGTTAGCATTTTACATCTCAAGTAAGTTCCCCAGCCAGCTTGATGCCAATAGATGAACTCATTAATAACCACATGGTCTGCCAAGGAAATCCTACAGGTAAAACAGAGGCATCACTTCAGGTCTGTCTCAAAACACATGCTCCGAAACCTTTTGCCCAAAGGTCAGTTTGGGCCTGAGAAGGTAGAAGTGTGGTCCCTTCAGGCTACCTCAAAGTCTGGAGTTTCCCCCTACATAAGACCATGAACAGCTTCCACTCCTATAAACCCTAAAACTTCCCAGTAGCCTTCCTTGTATCACCAATTCCACTCCATTCACCTAGCCTCTCTGTAGTTCTTGCCTCAGCATCTTTCCCATCCTTTATTATCAGCTACTCCCCTTTCCCCACATCCCTGCAACACTTCAGGCTATTACCACCGCCTCCTACACTTATTTTGCTACAACCAGCATATTAAAAAACAGAGTTATATTTTTGCAGCCTTCAAAGCTCCTTTTCTCCCCTTTTTGTCTACAGAAACTCATCAGGCACATAATTAGTCTAGTAGTCATTTGGGCTAGCAAGCTTTACCTCTAGTTCTGAAAGTAGCTTACCAGAAAACATACTTTCCTTGCAGTAATATTTTCTAGCCAAATCTAATGAAGACAAGATTGAAGACGAACAAGTTGCCCAAAAATTAAGACAACAGTTCACTAAGCAGGAATAGAGAACATAAACCTTTACACCTCATTTTGTGATTCTGGAGAATTTCTTTTCTTCATAGTCCACATTCTCTACATTTTAACAGAAAATGTAAAGAGCCCAAAAGACACAGGTCTACCACCAGAGGCAGAGAAGTGGCATTGCTCTCGTGCTTCAAGTGTCTCCAAACATGCCAAGTTTGCAGTTTCATCCATACTTCCATGCAGTAGTACACAGAAAAAACTGACCCAAGTCTCAAAACCCAGTTACAAAGTAACATTCTTTTCTATAAGCCTACAGTCTGAACATGCTTTCCCCACTTCCCAAGGTAAACAAGTTACTGCAACCCAAAGTTTTATATACTACAAGAAATTAATCAGCTTTCAAAACAAAATCTAATGAAAACTCTGCAATTTCTCTTTAACCCCACAAGTTGTCTTCCTTGTATATGTGGAGACAGGTTCATTTTGCTTAACAGGGAAGTAAAGAAAAATTTTTTTATTTGAGGTTTCCACAGCCATTTTAATTTAATTCAGCATCAAAACCATTTCTTGATGTTCTTGCCAATCTTCCCTTTCCAAAAGGGGCAAAAAGAAACATCAAGCCAGTGCTAGAAGTACTTTCTCCCCACCTCATTCTAATCCGACTCTAAACTCACCCCTGTTGGTGCCATTACCTGTCAGTTCTGCCCATATGAGACTCACTATCACACACAGGTTTGCAGGAACACTGCCAAAAAAAAAGTATTGTGTTGTCAACCATTTTTGACCCAGTAAACACAGCATGACTGAAAGCCCTAACACTCCATCAAGTACAGCTAGTTTTTCAGTCTCATACAGTTCTTAATTAGAGAAAGTCCTAACCCCACAAAAAGTATTTAGGACTGACAGCTAATCATTTGCAAGGAACAACAGATGCACTTACAAAGAAGATCTATTTAATGTGTAGTTTTTTGCAAAGCACTTCTTTCCTATTGAATAATGCATTATAACAATCGTGGATAGTTCAAAACAATTTTAAGAGTCCACTCCTGCAGGAGTATTCCTTAATTTATGCCATTCTTAAAAGCTACACAGGTGCTAGCTTTTAGCCTATATCTATGCTGGCAACATGCAATGATTAAAGAAACACACACCTCAACCAAAGGGAGGAAAGTGTTCCAACAAGCAGTACAAGGGAAAGGTCCTTTTCAGCATGTTCTTTCAGCTATTTTTATACTTACAGGGTCAATTTTCCACCACATTGGAAGTTCTGATCATTTCCAACTAGATCAGCACAGGAGTTCATGAAACTATTCGATTCTTTCAGCCAGCAGAAAGATTTCAACTGGCTCTACCTTTCCAAAAGGTATTATAAGACATACAAGGCCATGGAAAAATACACCAGCTTAGTATATTTTGTCTTCTCATCCCAGGACTCACTTCCCTTATCACAAAATCTTCCCAAGGAAGCAGGACTCCCCAACAGCAGAGCTTTCATCTGTGGCTCATGACAATGGTTTCAAGGAGGCTGCTTGTAGAATCAAGTATTATGCAAAGCCTGGATATATCCATACTACATACCCCTCGCAAGTTAAACACACATCACCCATTTGGCAGCTATGGAGCAGAAACAGATACTTTCACATACAAGCAGAACTAAAAAGCTCTTCCACACAGGAATCAACTAGTTTTCCCCATAAATTTTTTTATATAGTCCAAATAAAAGCCAACTCACTCTGCTGCAGTTACTGTTTTTATCTCGGCCATCCATCTGTCTTAGCCATTCACTGCAGACAAATGCACGAACTGGTACATAGATCAGTGGAGGAGGAGTACACGTGCATCATTTGAGGAGTGAAAACAAGGGATCTGCCATTTCACCAGACCTGCAGTTCTTAAACAAAACCTTGTGAAGAGACTTCCTGCCTGCCCTCAACTACAACTGGATTTTTTTTTAAGTGCTATGACCAATAGCAGATACATGTGAAATACTACGAGACCAAATTATTCTTACATAGCAGGCTAGTTCTTACCATCACTTCAAAACTAGTAATATTATCAGTCCTTTTACCCCACAGATATAAGGGCATAGCATCACATCTGGTTTCTCAGCTAGCTATAAAGAGACATATTACTAATTCACCTTTGGATAATGTTTTATGATCCTTGGATGAAGGTCACCACATTAGAGTGTTCAGAGTAATTCCTTTTCTTACTTCTGCACCATTGCCAGTACTGAACAATTCTTCCCTCTCCATAGAAAAAGATAAACCACGGGAACTGCCACAGGTGATCTTTACTCTTTTTACCTCCACAACAGTGCTTTGTCATTTCCATTGTTCTGATCTCAAACAGCAGGCCTCTCCATTGCCACTGGAACTGAAAGACTGAAGAGGGGATCATTCATTCTGCCTAAACACACTGGCAACTGCTTCATCCTCGAAAAAACACCATGAGAAGGGCTATCCCTCCAGTATACAAGACAGGGATACCAACATATCTCCAGCTGTTTTTCACCATCATCCCTGAGAGACTTCTTCTATGAGTTTAAGGCACATCTTATGTTTATACTCACATCTTGCATCTGACAGAGAACAAATCCTTCAAGGGCCAATGAGCACATCAGCCAGCTCTGTTGAAAAACTAAAAGCATGCTAATGAGAGCGCAAGAGACTGGGACAGGAGCCCTTGTCTTTTCTATTAATAGAAACACTTCAACAGAGCATGAAGAATGGAGGGCTGGGATGACTCTGCCTTCTTTCTAGGATGCTACTGTCCTGCTTACTGGACCATTAAATGTTGAGCAGAAGGAAAGACAGGTTTGTGTGAATAATAATGAAGGTGTAGCATCTGCAGTTTTCCATTTATGTCTAGAAACTACTTGTGATCACTTGACCTAGCTAACAAGGAGACTGACATTTTTTTGTTCTTACAACATTTTGAGAGGATGCATTTCAGCATGTAGTAGATGCAGTGCTGGCTGTTTTCTGCAAGACCACTCCCCAGTAAGTAGTTCAAGTAATTCTTTCAGATCCAAAAAGCAGTAAGGATTAAGAGAAGGCCACATTAATGTAGAAGAATGTTATTTCTATCTGTCATCTCATGCAAATCCTTGTAAGAATTTAGCTATCACGAGATCAGGTCAAAAGAAGGGATCTAAATTATCACAGCATAATACAGTTTCAGAAAAGAACACAAAAAAGGGAGCTGAAAAACAAAGAACATAAATAGGAAACCAGACCTTGCAAATTACAGGATGTTTATACAATCCAATTAATGAAGTTCAGTAAGAAGGCAGTGTCTATGACTGCCGTTCACTTGTCAAGCAATTGGCTTATTCAGGCACTCATCAGCTGGAAGAGGTATTCCATTTTAGCCCTCCCCCATCTAACAGACATAAGCACCATACCAGCCTGATACCAGAAGCCTGTTTCAGGGACTGGCTGCCACAGCAGCACTAGGTCCCCTAGCCAACTTAACAATATGCTATAGCTCCTGCAAAAAAAGGTATAGGAGGCTGGCAGCCTCCTTGCTGGAGAGGTGCCAAGATCCATTAGCCAAGCTTTTTTATCTGTAAGGTATGTAGCATCGCCATTTCTGCCCCATCTTAAAATTGGCCTTCAAGTTCACAATAGCTGATGTAGAAACAGCACCATTTTAACCTACATGGTCCCTCTACATACATGGCAACCCAAGAGAAAACAAAGCCTAGTGATTTCTACCTAACATTACCTGGCTTGTTTTATTCACCTCAGCAGTCAATTCAGAGTTGTCAGCAGTACCTTCCGTCTGGCAGACCTTCCACATTCCCATCTCCTTTTCCCAAGGAGGCTACTGTTTGCTGCCCTTTGTAGGCAACATTACAGGCATTAGCATGTGTCATAGCATGTACCAGGACCAGTAATGCAAGTTGTCTGGCAGGGTGTCACAGCTGGCAGGCAGCCACTAATGCTATTTTTGCAGAGTACAGACTGCAGAAGTACACTGTGCAATCCTGTTAGCTTTTGACCTGTCTTGACTTCAGCATTGCTGACAGCTCTAGCTAGGACAACTCCCTTTTTTTTAAGGCCAAAGTACCTAATTCAACCCAGAAACCTTTCTGCTTTGAATGGCACAGCACTCAGACATGAAGCAAGATGAACAGCTCAAGACTCGGCTGTAGTTTCACGTCACTTTGGCAATATTAAAGCACATGAAAACATGAACCTCTCGAACAAGCTTACAGTTGCTGCAAGGCACCTTCATTGTTTCTTCTTCCAGCACCAGCTCAGGTAGGGCCCCATCAGCATTTGGCTACAAAGGATGAAGGGAAGGTTTGATTATGGCCCACTACACTTCTGCTAGTACTCACCAGGAGCAGAACATCATTATCCAGGGGTACCAGCTTACACCAGGCAGCAGAAATACTCACTTATCTCCAGCTATTTATTTCCCCATTACTAAAACGTAAAGGATGACAATGAAATACATTTGTTCAGAGTGACACGGGTGACTATGAAGAACGATAAATGCCTGAAGTACCTCTAAACTGTTGAGCATTTGCGCATGTGACTGCATCACTAGCTACCTGCTGAATTACAGCCTCTCAAAAGCTAAATACCTCGGCAAGCTGTGAGCCTAAGCCTGCTCTTTCTCCCTGCTTTCAATCAGGGGGAGAACAACAGCATGAAATGCTTTTGTGACAGCAAGCATTAGAAAGTGACCTCTCACTCTAAGAATCCAGCAACTACAATGTGAAATAACAATCTCTTGGTTCAAGCACAGGCTACAAAGAACCAAGGGCAGAATCCTTCAGCTATCTCTTCCCAAATAGTGAAGCTGTAACCAACCTTGACACAGCTTTCTCAAGTGATCTAAGGCTATGAGATGCCATTCACCACAAATAAGTCTTGGGTCCCTGACCCTATGTCTGCAGTAAAGCCATCCCTTAGGCTGCATATTGTCTAGATTCTGGTAGACAGTTCAGGCAATTCAGGCAATAGGTAATAATCAAATAAATACTGCTAAGGGCCCAGTTGTGTCCCCCCAATAATGGCCTCATGGGAGAGCAGCTGAGCTGCTGAACCTGACAATACTCAGTTATCTTTACAGTTGAAATGAACACTTGCAGAGAAGCAGACCTCAAATCAGGTCCTACCCTGCTCTTCTCAGGGAGGTTAGAAGCCATCTTGAGATTACTAGAACATCTCAAAACTTGCCACTGTGCAACACGCCATGTGCTCTGGGCCATATTTTAACTGGCTTTTGGTTACTAAAGGACACAGATGAACTACAAGTTTGAAGATTTTGCCACTCACTGAAATCAAGACAACACTACTGCCTGACTAGTTATGCACAGGTACATTCAAACATCTTAAAAAATATCAGTCAACGCTTTAGAAGTAGCTCAGATTTGCAATCTGTGCTTTCCAACCACAAAAACACTTCTATGGCAATATGGCACAACAGATACAACAGATTTCAAAGTGATTCTGCTGGAAACAATTGTTAACTTCCCACTACTACACATACTACCCCAACTAAATTGAAACTGAACTGTCTTGAGCGGCAGAAGAAAGCAAGGAGGTAAGTGGCAGACAGTATTAGAAGTCCCCACCCTAACCAAGCTCTCATTGTGGAAGTACAGCATGAAACTACGGACCAAAAAGCTTAACAGTATTCTGTTAAAACTTTAAATACCTTCATAGTATTTCTCAGTTACAACTTGTCAACTCAAGTCTCCCATTCCTAATGCTTTCATCCACAAGATGTTTTAGATAGTAGCTCTTCTCCTTTCCCAAAACTGCTGCTCTTCAGTAGCAAATGCACACTAGAAATGAAAAGTTTGGGAATTCTTCCAGGTAAAGCATGCTCAGCACACATGAAAGTCTAAATGCATACAGGCAAGCAGCCCTGATGAAAGCATGTGGTATTCTGTCATCATGACACATCCACATAAGCCTTTGAATCAGCCGCTTACCAGGCTAAATGGCAATTCCTACCTCTGTCTGTACTCACACTAATTTACTGTATTGCTACAGCAACTTCCAGTTGCCACTAATGAGACAAGTCATATCTCAAGATTATGATGTTGCTAGATCAATATATTTTATAAACAAGGACAGAGCAGCTGTAAAAGCTGCAATCTTTTAAGGGTGGGAAAGCCACAAAGTCACTTTACATTCACACAGTGCATTCCCCTAGGACACACAGATGTACTAACATCAACTTTATGACAATAGTAATACCTTAGCCTTCCAGTAGCATCTTTTCCACAGAATCTTGGTATGCTTTATAAATGTGATGGACCAGACACTCAGAGCTCCTCAGCACACCTCTGGGAGCATTCCTTCACTTAAGGAGTATCAAAAACCAAAAAGCCCAAGGCCCCACCCCCCCAAAAAAAACAGAGGCAAACCCAACAGCTACATATTTTTAAACAGAAGAAATGTGGAAGACGGCTGTAGAGTTTTTGTTGATAGAAGTTACAGGCAGAGTGTGCAGAGGTGGCAGCAGTGAAAAGGGCAAAAAGGAGCCACCAAGGAAGACTTATTGTTAGAGTAACAACAACCAGCAGTCAAGGGATTAGAGAGGTACAACTCAGAACTGTCAAAGAATTTTGGAAAGAAGGGTCAGTAGAAACAAGCAAGACTTCAAAAGGTAAAATAAAATTAAAAAGGGCCCTCATCACCATCACAAAGAAAAACCCAGACTTTTAGGTCAGTAAGAGTGCCTAGAATTGTATGGAAGCAAGGGGAGAATACAGTCACAAAGCTTATAAAGCTAACTAAACAGGAATTGTACCTCACACTTCAAGCTTGCCTTTTAATCTCACCTTGTTAGCAAGAAAGAGCTTATTTCCACTTAGCTGCAATCTTCAAGCCTTCAACAACACATCTCTTAGATCATCATGAACTCCAGGCTCAGTTCACAAAGGGTTCAGCTGAAAAGACAAAATCAATCCCTGTAGGGCTTACAACTACTTACACACAGCAAAGCACATACAGGCTGTTGTACAGCACTGCTGAAGTGCTGCAGTGACTTGACTGAAGCATCTCTAAACATACCATTGAAGTCTCCTGTTATGGGGGCAGCTACTTAGGCTGTTTACTAAAGACACCCAGGCACATCTTTGAAATTACTGAAGAAGCGCCTCTCGCCAATGCTTTTAGCATAGTTATCTGAAATCAAGGCCTTACAGCTCAAGAAACTAGAGATGCACAGGCACTACTTATAGCATTAGGCATACACCTGACTGTTAATTCAATTACTCCTCACCTGCAACTATCCTTTAAATAGCACACAGCTGTATCCTTCAGCTTACATTTCATCTGTTTTACATTCAACTATTGAAGAAAAAACTCATTTCCCCACACAGAACCTTCATTTAGCTAAAGGCACTAAGAAATTACATGTTAATTTCAGACCTGTAAAGTATATAGTATAGACACATAGAGCTAATACATAATTAAAACCACTAAGCAAAAGTCAGCTACAGAAAAAGTTTTACATAACCTCTAAGCAAAAGATAAAAATCTAAAAAAAAAAAAATGCTAGTCGCACATAATGCAGACCAGAAAAACAGCTACAAGAGCGTTAACTTTTGCTAGAAAGTAGCACTCTCGCCTCGCTGAGGGAATACACCTGCTATCGCCGAGCGCCAAGACTCGCGGTGATGGAGACCAGCCCTCAGGCAGACGAAGGCAGCTCCACCCAACTGGAAACCCACACCAAGCGCCACCAACCACCCACTCACCCTCCCGGGCCACGTCTCCTCAGCCGCAGCGTTTGTACCCGCGCGGGGCCGCGGAGGGCGGGGGCACTTCCGGCCCCCGGGAACCTTCTGGAAGGTGGGCGGTGCGGCGCCACTGCGCATGCGCCGGGGAAGCTTTAAAAGGGCCTGTGCGGGCCGGGGTGTGCCCGTTGTAGTGTGAGGCCGCGCTATGGCGGCGGGGAGGGCACGGCTGGAGGCTTCTCAGGGCGCGTTAACGCTGCTTAGAGAAAGCTGTAAATGGGGCCTCTATGGAAGGAGGGGTTAAAAAATTTCTCCTTTTTCTCTTTTAAAATTTGTTTTTTTAATGCATGCTTTTTCTTGACCCCGACTTTTATGTTTAAGAGCTCCCCTTTTTGTTTGCAGGGGGTAGGCAAAATGGGCAGATAAAAGGTTATGCTGGGGTAGTTCAGAGTATCTGGGCTTGTGGTGTGGGCTGTAGCTAAATTCAGTCCAGCTGGGCTGATTTTCCTTTAGAGGAGAACAAAGGAAGAGTATCTTAAGAAAGACTGCTAATGTAAGAAAATATTTCTTTAGGTTAAACGTTAATTGTTATGTGCATAGTATGGATGTTTGCATCTCTGTTGTTTTTGCCTTGCTGATTTATCTAATGTGTCTGGTATATTGTTTTTCTCAGGTGTGAGATAAGGAGTTCCCTTGCCTTGTGAAGAAGGAAAGTCCTGCTTGTTTCAAGACTGGTCAGCATCCTGTGTTAATCAACTGAGCCAGGAGGTGGATAAGCAAATAGCTCATATATGGGTATATAAAATTAGCAGTGTGCGCTTACTTTGTTAAGGTATAGGTGTAACAGAGCTTTCTTGTTCAGTAGGAGATGGCCCTCTTATGTGGCAGTAGATTTAGGAGGTGGAGCAGTTCTGATGGAGGGGGGGGAAAAATATGTGTGTCTCAAGGTGAGCTGAACCTAATATGAAAGAAGAAAAATACAGATGCTAGTAATAATTGTCTACTTGAGGCTCAGTGATGGCATTGAGAATTAATAAGGCAAAGTTATGCAGAAGAGTGAAAGATGCGAGGCTTTTCTTGTACAGGAAAGAAGATGGGTAATCTGTTTCTGTTTTAGCTGTATTAGCTAAAAGTCAGGATGTGTTCCTTGTTGTTGTAGGTGATTTTCCTCTGTTTTAGTGCAACTGAAGGAAAAAAGTCTTGACTCTGCATAAATGCAGAGAGAGAGCATAACCTTGAAGGAGAATAATAGAAAATTCTCATATTCTCTCACTTCTAGAGCTGCTAGAGATAGAATTTAATATCAAAACTCAGGAAAGGGGGTTAGAGGAAGTGAAAGTTCAGTAAGATGAAATGTTCTCAGATTAAGAAGTTAAGTGATTTACTACCCTGTTTAGAAGATAATTGGTTTGAGTGCAGGTATGAGAGAGCATGTAGGTATTCAAAGACTGGAAACTGGAGTGTGACTAACCTTATCTGAGACTGAAATTGGCAAATGCCAATTTGATGGTGAAAAAGTGTGTTCTAACTATTCTTAGAAACAGCAGCTATTCAGACCTTGGTTCTTGCAATTCTGTGAATTTAACATGCCTGTTAAGGCCTGGCTTTGGCTTCTACTTGTGTTGAAGTTGAAGACTAAAATTTGCAAGATGGCTTAACTTACTTTGTTTTTTCAAGTTATAAGGTCATGGAGTCCCTCTGTGAAACAGCTTATGAAGTGGAGTTTCTGTGTGTCCTTTTAAGATGTAATTAGACAGATAGACCTGGAACTGAGATCAAAGGTTTTGCCATGACAGTAACTCTCCCTGCTCTCTATGTAGGCCATAATTGAGGCTTATTTGGTGAAAGCTGAAAGTCTCTTTTGTTCCAATTTCAAAACATGCATTAGAATAAATAATGTGTGCCTGTCAGAAACTTACTACTTCCATAAGCCTCAGATACTTGTGCTAAGCAGCTAGCCTGTGTGCAGACATTATGCAGTGTAAGCAGTTACTGTGCTGCAGAAGAGGCAACTGACATCTCAAAAATGGACCTTGCATTTAATTAACATGTGCTAGTCAAGCCATACATCAAGTTGCAAAATCAATGCGCTATGTAGGACAAAAAGCTAGTACCATCATGCAGTTGTAGCCAGCAAGGAAATAAAATTTCATCTTAAGAGTTGCTGTTGCACATAATTAGAGTAATGTATATAAATCTACAAAATACTGCCTACTTTTATTAGGCAGAAACTGCTTGAATTGGAAGGTGCACTTTCAGCTGTAAAGAATGGAAAAGGGCACTAAAATAACAGGCTTGAATAGATGAAGCTCTTGTGTAATGCAGAAATTGCTTTCTGCCAAATAAATGAGTTCTGTGCTGATTTGTGCCCTCTCTTTTGCAGCTGTCACTGCAGGGTGTGAGGTTTCTTTGACTGTTTGTCGAAAATCATATCCTGCAGCTTCTTGATCAGCTTTTCATCTACCCTGAGATGTTGCTTTTGGAGCTGTGAGAGGAGTGGCTGTAACAGACATGACTTTGGTCTCCAAAACACTTGATACTGCTTGAGGTGTGATAAATGCTAGGGATGGGTGTTTACATGGGTGAAAAATGGGGCATGAGGTGCTTTATTGCAGGTTGTTTTGCTTTGATGAGCAGTGAATTCATATTAACCAGCTGAATGCAAAGGGTGTGCTATGAGGTATGTAAATACACACAAGAAACCTTTCAGTCTGCTCCAAAGTTTTATCTTGTTGCTTGCATGTAGAGACTTGATGGAGATGAAGGAAGCACAAAGGAAAGTCCTGTTGATGAAATACATCACCTGAAAGTATTTACTCCTAATAATTAGCACTGGCAACTGGAGCTTGGTGAGAAGTGTTCTTAGCTAGTCAAGGACTCCTTGCCCAGAGAAACCAGGAAGGGTATTAGCTCTTCAGGAAGGTGGTAGTTGAAGAGCTCAGTTACTGTTGCAGTTCGTAGTATAACTGTATCTTTAGTCAAGAAACACACAGGTTAAGTTGCACTAGGGGTCACAGGTGGGGTAGCTATTGCTTAGGGGCTGTGCTATTGAGAGGAAAAAGAAACAATATAAATGTGTACTGACTGTTCTGATCCCCACAAGTAAAATTAAATTCCCTGGCTTTCTGTCAGAAATGGATTAGATTGTAGTGGTGACTAAGAATGTAACAGGACTTCCGACATTCCACAGATGAAAGGTTTTGCACATCACATATTTTTTTTTGGTTGGTTCTTTGGCCTTTGTTTCCTTAAAACCAACTTGCCATCTATGCAGCTCTGCTTTCAGCCAGCTGCTGTGGCCTTAGTCTGCTCTGTTGCAGGCAATGTGGCAGAGCTCCTTTTCTTAGAACTTGGGAGTCTGAGCTTGGTGGATTTACTTTTCCCTTATTGCAAGTGCTGAGTGTTCTGTGTAAATCTAGTCAAAAATAGTGAGGCTGTTCTTCTTGCTCGCCAGGCTATCTGCATAGTTTTTAGGAGTTATAAATTGGTAAATTCCCAAATGCTTGGCCTAACAATGTATTCTTGTGTGTGTGATAAGCTTATGCCCTTGCTTTTCAGTTTACGGTTCAAATACAGATGAGTCAGTTTTGCAGAGCTTTCAATGGAGCTTTTTAATGAAGTCTTGGTCCTGTTGAGAGGCTTCTGCATGTAATTTTCTGCTCCCTGTGTGACTGAAATTGCAACAAATATGTAAAGGTCTTCACAGAGTTTCAGAGAACAGGCTGAAATGGCTGATAGAATGGCCTTTTCTTATGGACTGCCTTGTTGCAGTGAGGGAATTTAGGTATGGTCACAAATAAATGGTATATGTGCTTGCTGGATCTGTGGCTGGAGGGTTGTGGCCTTTTCTGGGACACAGCTTTTGGTGCCTTAGGCTGTAGAACAGTGAATGCTAAAACTTGCTGCTAGTTCAAGATTTTCAAATGCATGATTGGTAGGTGACTGACCACAAAATTGTGTCTCTAGTACTAAATATTTGGAGATATGGTGAGATGGTGTGCCAATGATTTGATGTTTATTTTGCCACATGTGATCATTTAATAGGGCAATTAGTGGGCAAAGTATACACTGGAGAGTAGTTGCAGCTATGTAGAAACCTTGTCTTGATACATACTCCTTTTTCTTTATGCCTGCAGAGACAAGAACCACTCTGCTGAGAAAGCTTGTAATGGGCTGCAAGGCTAAGTGCTAGGAATGTTGAACTTTGTAGTTCATGACAAATTTTTCCTGAATGTTATTAGCTTTGACTGTGAATATCATAGTAAGATGGAAGATAGGCAACAATCCCTAGGTTTAGTCTCAGCTAGCTGTAGGCATCAAGTACAACATGAGAAATACTGGCTATGATAATAAAGGCCATCGAGTTCAAGTGGAATTTTTTTCTCATCCAGATTGCAGGCTCAGAGGGATAGGGAAACCTTTGGTTTGCCTCTTCTCCCTTTTTACTGTTTTGAATCAATGGGTTTTTTGGGGGTTTTAGTAGAGTAAGGATGTCACTATGTGAATACATCAAGGTGTAGGCTAGAATGAAGGTTTTGAAGAGTGGGATGCAAGTGTTAGATTGGAGGCGTACAGCTGGTAGCCCGGAATGGTCTGTCACACTGAAGGCATTTAACTCAGTGCACATACAACTGTGGAAACTTCTTGCTGGGAAGGAAAGCCAGCAGAGAGGATGACTCCAGAGGGCTCCAAGCAAAAGACTTCAAAGGGAGGCCTTAATTTTTTTCTTGACTTTTCAGATGTCCTTAGGAGTGAGAATTCAGGTGCTTGATTTTACAAACCAAATTGTGATTGAAGTACTTTAAGCCACAGTAAAGAACAGTGGTGTGTTCCTATTGCAGAACAGCAGCTATGAATGAAAGCACTTAATTGAGATGAATGTTGCATAGAAGTGTGGCATTTATTGACAAATTTAAATTGGCTTTTGAAGGACATGATTATAGGTGTAGACCTACATTTTCTCTTTCGAGGTAAGTATATGCAGGTGACGATGGAGGCTCTATACCTTAAGCAGCCATAGTTTCAGTAAATACACTATGTACTTTGCTCATCTGTGAAGAGCGATTGAGTCCTGGACTGCATTTACAGTGCTGAGAGAGTAATGCAACTACCATGATGTATAATAATGGCTAACAGCTCCAGGGAGGCTCATTTACATGATAGTGAGGGACATGGTCTTGCCAGGAATAAAAATTAAGACACTGGTGGTATGTGAATTACAAAATGGTTTTCAGGTGCGGGAAGTCTGAGTGAACTGAAGCTATAGAAAAAAGGGATTTGAAAAGGCATTTAAAATGATTATAGGAAAGATGGGTTGGCTTTTACTTCTGCTTTGGCTGTGACTTGGAATAAGGAGGTTCTCTTCCTCTGTAGATAGCTGGAAGGGGCATTAAAGTTACAGAACTGGGGCAGGGCCNTGGGGCCTCATGGGGGTGGTTTCCTGTGGGGGTAGGTGGGGCATTGTGAGGGGGTGGTGCCGCAGGGGCAAGGGGTATCACCTGATGTACTGTTGCCAATTTCTGATTCTGTGCCCTTTTAACAGTGTGTTATCTCTTTGTCCCTATGGAATTTCTTCTTAACTAAATTGTGTTGCAGCACTGTGACCACACTGGTAGTGGAGCTGCTTAGTTTTGGCTGTAACTATATAGAGAGTTTAAGTGCTTCTCAACCTCTAAAATGGTTTTAATGTGTTTTTAATCTTGTGAAGTTCTGTCTCGCTGAGAGCTTGAGCTTTGTCCCTCCAGGAGTGTTAGGGCCAGAGCTCAAAAACAGAGTATTGGTATTCATAAGCATGTGGATGTAAAGGAGCTAAACAGGAGTTTTGGTCAGGATGTGTCATCATCCTGCATGCACACGGAAGCTGGCCTGGGATGCTGAATTGTATAAACAGATTATTTTCTAAATTAACAGTCTGCTGCAATCCAGTGCATGATTATAGATGCAGTTTTAGTGGGTTGGGAAACCAAGAGCAAGCTGGAGAGCTGTAAGATAAATTCATCCATATAAGCATTCACACTCTATGCAAGAAATAACATCCAAACTGAGCTCTGTAACACATAGGGAGGAGTCTATTTTTAAGCCTGACTTGGCATCAGGAAATGCTCTAGTGAATGAATGAATGCTGATGGACTGCCATCAGTGTTGTATAGAAACAAGTGTACTTAGGGAGAAACAAATAAATAATAAAAAAGCCTAAGTACATTTAGCAGTTTGTTTATTGTCAGCAGTAGGATGTATACTTCCCTAACAGATTTAGAAACTGGTGATTTGTATTGCTGCCAACATCCTGTATATAGGTGTTTGCAGTTGTTCTCCAGAGACAGTTTCTCTAACAATTATGAGACTATCCCAGTTGTGGTAAATGAGTCAGTTATGTTCAATACAATTATTAGAATGTTACCAGATCTCAGACATCAGATTTTTTTGTTCATTATGCCCTGTGGTATTAAGTGTCCATGCTGTTGTATATGTTTTCCCAGGGTGTCTATGCAACACACAGTTGGAAAGTAATAGCTTTTTTACTAGATTGAGACCTACTCTTTGTGGGTTTAGACTTGGGAACAAAAGGCATCTTCTGACAGCGATGCTTCTTACAAGTGCTGCTGATGTCTGAGCAGCAGGTTGCTGCCTTGGAGAAAGGAGGGGTCCCTGTGCTGATAAGTTTTCTTAGAAAAGTTTGGGAGTAAAATAGGCAGATTGAATTTTCTCTGAAACTGCATACTCTGCTGGCCTGAGATGTGTGCTGTATTTCTGTTTCTATTGCAGGCCGTGCAGTGGGAAAGACAGCTTACTCTGCTTCAGGTTGATGCATTCTAAAGATGATGGGCGTCATCTACCACTCTCTCAGTACCTGACTTGCCATGCCTGCAGAATCAACTTTCTGATTTTTGGAAGAGGAGGGGGATTTTGCAACAACCGTGTAATCTTTTGTGTCTAACTGCGGGCTGGGTTTTTCCCTTAGCAATGTATTATTGTTCTGTACACTGTGTACTGAGGTACTTACTGCATGATGGCGGGTATGCATGTTTTTGTTCATAAATAGCCTTACCAATGTCATTTGCCTGTACTGGATGATCTTTGTAGTGACTTGAGCTACCTCATCCTAGCAGATGTATATTGTAACTGGACTGATTCTGTTCTGTCTGTATTGTTATGTGAGTAACTGCCTTCTGGGAAACTGGAGATACTAGAAGCATTTGTTAAAATCTGAAGATATGACTGAGTTAATAAATACTTTATGTGCAATATTTCCAGACCATCAGTGAAGTTCCTTAATGCATCAAGCCCTGTACTACTGAGACTTGGTTATAGGCACTTGAATATTCTACAGTTTTTGCAGCTGTAATGTAAATGCAGTTGTATGAGGGCCATGGTTGGATTTGGTGTCATGAAAACCAATGCAGGACCTGAGCCCTGTAGCTGGCACTCTAGTTTGAGTGTCTTCACCCTGTCTGTCATCCAATTACAACAGTAATTTTTTTTCTGTGATGCTGTAACTAGACCTAAGGGGTTCCATTGGATAATGGACTGGGGAAAAAAGAGCAGTCTAAGAGCTGAGCTAATGTAGCTCTTCTGCACCTACTGTGGTCTGTTTGCAGTGACTGAACAACAAAGTCCTTGATGATAACTGTAATAAGGTGAAAAGACATCTTGCTCTCTAATTGAGATTGTCAAACTGACACTTTGACATTCTAACTTGAAAAGGAAAAGATGTTTGTACTGTGGATTCTTCAAAGCTTTTTGAACCATGCACCTTCTCAAGTTTCATTCCTGTTGAACAATTTAAAAAAAAAACAAAAACAACCTTTCACTTACTGTGCTGCTAAACTGTCTTATAGCTGTGTCATCTATTTGCTAACCCTGTTTATGCTCAGTCCATACTTAGGTGGGGGATGTGGTTTGAGCTTTCTGGACAAAAACAACTTTTTCAGCTATTATTGTCATTGGTCTAAAGAGATAGCACATCAGCTTTCACTACTGCTTTGTCCTCCAGTTAGTCTGGGCTTCCAAGCTTTGTTTCTCGGAACAGTTTTAAGTGAGCTAGCTTGGCTTACCTGTATGCAAGACCCATGGAGACTTTAGAGTTACTAAAAGGAGTGAGAACAGGGTCTGATATGAGCCAACGATGTAAAATGCAGAATCTTGTTCTCCTCTATTAAAATGTGAACAGAGCTCAAGTGCTAAGTTCCTGCTGGGCAGACATGTCGCAGCAAAGGTCAGGAATGGGGCTTGATTTGCAGTTAAATCAAGCTCTTGGTCTTTTTCTCTCTGTATTGAAAGTTCTGGAATAGCGATGATGGTCACTAAGTTGGAAGTGGCTGAGTGAGAAAGTGTGGGAACTGTTGGGAGCTGGTTCTCTGTTGAGACACCTTCCTCACAATGCCCGTGGGCAACCTGGTTGACTGCCCTGGCAGGGAATTCAGCTGCAGTTCACTGGCAGGTGACTGGGCCCTGCCTGGGATATCGAGTCCATCCTTAGCTCTCAATGTGCTGTTAGAGCAGGTCTGCTCTCAGGTCATGGGACACTCGAATTTTGGAAGGTCTTGCCAGCTGGGCAGAGCAGAGGGCAAGTGTTGTTCAGCCAGTGCCCTGTGGCCAGCTGCAGAGCAGTCTCATTTTGCCGCTGGTGTCTGAGCGCTGTGGGCCTGCGTGAGTGCTCTGACACAGCAATGTGTCCCCTCATAGCTGGTCTGTTGAGTCAAATAATTAAGCTTTTCCAAGACGAGCGCTTTAGCCTCTACCAGCCAGGGTAACTGCATGTATCTCTCTCCAGTGCTGTAAATGCAAAAGTATGCATAAAGACAAACATGTAAAATGAGATTTCTCTTTTTTATTTTACCACGTCAAGACTCAAACCAAAGTTAGACTATGTAAATACAGGTCACAAGCACATAGATGTAAAAATATTTTTAAATGCCATTAAATGTTCTCTTGCATGCTTCAAGAGGGAATGGTGTGAGGAGAAACTGAATGGAAATACTGTTCAGGGACACCTGGAGAAGTGGTGGGCCGAGCTTTGGGCAGGGGGTTTGTAGCCTGTGTGGATGCATGCCGAAAGGAGGGACTGCTTCGCTTTGTGTTTAACTTTCAGCAGATGATGTGGTGCACTCCTGTGCCACCTGCTAGTAAAATAGTAATGCCTGGTGAAAAACTGATGTAATAAGGCACCTGTTGAAATACGTTGTCAAAGCACGTTAAAGTAATTTTGATGTGCTGAAGTAGGTGAGTTCTCATACTGTTACTTACCCCACAAAGGGGGAAAGCTTGTGTTCCATTTGAAAATGTTTGCACTGTCAGTCTTGTGTGACAAATATTAACCTTTATACAAAGTAAATTATCCGCCACTATTAAATTGTGGATCTCGGTACTGTGGTTGTAAGTGTCTGGGCACGAAAGTAAGGATTCCCCTGATCACCTGGATGCTCCAGACATCCCATGGGCAATCTGTGCATCGGTTCCTTTATAAGTCTATAAATCAGCTGGCTGAGAAGATTTAAGCTTGATGCTTTTTCCTCCATCCCTCTCCAGGTCAGTATCTTGTTGAGTGTCACAATAAAAATGACTGTTTGACCAGCTCTCCTGCCTTTTCACCTTTCCCAAAGGAACCGGACTCTCTGAGGTGGCTCAAATATGCAGATGCTTGTGAGGTTCTGTGTATCTGTGGGTGAGAAATAATTCTTGATCTAGTCACCAGAAGCTGCTTTGCTTGAGCTGAGACCCATGTCTCCTATACTAAGTGCACTTAGGATATTCGTATAGTTGATTCAACGCCTAGGCACGTTGCTGCCTTGATACTGGAAGTGTGGGGAACAAACAGAGTATAAGGAAGATTTTTGCTGTTCTCCGAGAAATCCAGCATCTGTAAAACTGCTGTATTGGTCACTGCACTAAGCAGTCTCCCGTGTAAACCTGAGGCTACACTGAATTCAAACATGTTGGGAAGCTGAGCTTGTGGAGGAGACTCCGGAAGTCTGGGATGCTGCAGGGGGGGCACAAAGAAATTTGGAAGTGAGGGACAGGAGCCTGCGGAAGAGAATGATCAAAGAGAATGCAAGACTAAAGACAGCACTTGGAAGCAGTCCAGCGTGATCAGACCGAGAGGCTTGGACCTTAACCTTGATGTAGGAGCATGACACCTGGCACGGCGTTGTTAAAAGTGATGTCCCATGTGCTCTTGAAATAAGTGGTTGGAGTGCGTGTATACGTGTAAAATGCCATGGATTTCAGCAGTCCACAATGAAACAAAATAGTTGTAATAAAGCTGTAACTGCACCTACACTGATGACCCCCGTAGGACAGCATTGTGTCTTAGCCCGCTTGCATTTGGGATTGTAGGATGTGATAATTTGCAAGTTACTAAATATGTAGCTATGCTTTGTCGTAAATATGCTTGGGTGTCTTTCTCTCATACAGTGTCTGTCCTGTGTATGCTCCTGTTCACAAACTGAATTCATCTGCCCTCAGTTTCAGGTGTTTTATGACTTGAGTGCTTTGGCTTGTGAGGGGCAGGGCCTGAAGCCGGGGGCGGTCAAAATAAAAACACCTTACAAAAACAAATATTTGTATCTTCTTGTCTCATCTTGACCTCCCATTGGAACAGATCAGTTACCTATCCTGTCCCTCCTCTATTAATCAAGATCAAGGGTGAAACATAAACAAAAAGCCACCTTTTATGTCTCTCATTTTAGCAACTATTTAGCGTTAGTGTTTATTTTTAGCGTTAATACACCAACACCCTGACCTCAGCTGCGCTGGCCATGTGCTTATTAGCAGTGCTGTTCTGTACCCTGTGCTGGCTTTGGCCGGGGTAACGCCTGCCCCTTCAGAAACATCTGTGTCATGTTGTGGAGGCAGAAAAAAAGTACGTTCCGAGAGGAGGCAGAATTTCTGCCCACCCTAAGGAAATCCGTGGCACTTTAAGAGCCACGGTCAGGCAAACTTTTAAAAAAGAGAGGCTGCCCTGAGAGACAAGGGAGGAAAGAAAGAATCAACCCAGCGCTTTGCAGAGCCCGGTCAGGTTCACTCTCGGGGTCTTTGTGTTCCTCACTAAGCAAAAGAACTATGAAAATGCATAAAAGTATGTGAGGAAGAGTTACATAAAAGCCTCGAGAGTGCTCTCTCCTCACTTAGCGAGGGCGTGTAATTCAGGTAAGATCTCCAAGGACACGACTAACACCTGAAAACACCGATTTGGTCTCTTTTTCTTGGCAGGCAATAGACATTACAGGCAGCAGAGGAAAAATTCCACATGGACTGAAAATGCAGCTATAACCCCCGATTTCAAACTTGCTGAGCGCTGAGGTGAAGAGAAGCCCTCAAACCATTTCTACGTGGCTGCAGGCACATCTAGGGGCATCGCGAAACGCAGGGACCTAGTTAGGAAATACAAACATCCAGAGGGAAAACTTGATGTATTCTTCCTGCCATCAGCAGCTGGGTCTTGACTATAGGTGGGCTGTCCCTACTCTTGTGTCTGTACTGGTACTAGAGAGCTGGCCCTTCCGTTCCATATACGCATCAGCCTTGGACTAATACTTCAGAGCCTGCTAACGATGCGAGCGAGATGGGTGCCACAGGCCTCAGAAGACCAGCTTAGCGGATGTCCAACCCCATTTCCACCGTAGCGAAGCCAGCAATGCTTTGGCAGTCACTCCCTCGGCAGACGGAGCTGAGGAAAATCCCAAACTGCCCACCCCAGCCTGCTCCTTGAAAGCCGCTCTCCGGCGTATGCCTCTGCCTACCCTGCTTCACCACGGCGTGTTGTTGCAGTATATTGCTAGCGATCACTCGTTTGCAATAAACAGAACCTGAGCTTTATTTTTACATTACCCTCTGATAAAAAGCAACACAAAATGGCCAATAAAACACCTTCAGCTGTAAAATAAAGGATTTAAGTGTAACAGCTGTTCCCAGAAGGCAATGAGAATGGGAGGGAACTAAAGATTCAGGGAATTGATGTTCAAGGAGCTGGGGGAAGCAGTTTTGTGTGACCCCTCAGTACTATTTAAGTTGAGCTTGAGGTCCCAGAGGTACTTGGGAGGTTTTTTGGTGTGTTCTGTTGTTTTTATTTGTTGTAGGCTGGTAAGTAACCATTTTAATCCAAGATCTTTAATCTAGCTCTCTGCTTTTTGTAAGTTAATGATGGTGTCTGCTGTTAGACCAAATGTATTGGGGAAAGGTGTACAATTGAAGAGGCTGGGATCATCCTGGGTGGTTTTCAGTTCACACTGAGTCCTAAAATGGTAGTATGTGTTTTTTTGTTTGGTTGGTTTGTTGTTTTTTTTTTTCCCAAATGCTGGAAGTGTTATTTAAAACTGAGATTCTTTCAGTGAAAATACTGAAAATTGTTTTAATTTTCAGTTAAGTATTTGGGGGGTATACTTATGTGTTGAGAGGGCTACATGGTCTGCTTTTTCTTTTTTTTTTTTTTTCTTTTTTTAAAGACAGTGCAAACAGAAACTTGGCAGAAACCATGTGAGTATTGGGAATGCTGGTTCTGAGGCAAAGTGTTCTGTTGTGATTCAATAGGAAAGCAGAAAATAAACCTGAACTCCAGAAATATTTTGGTGCTTAAGGGCACTTTGCTTAACTTAATGCCCTGAGCTTTTTACACTTCTAACAAGTCTTGTAAATATGACGCTGTGCTTTTGGTGGAGAGGCCGGATGCTTGCCTTTAAGCTGGAAAATGTGGTGTTCCAAAATACTTGGGCCTTGGTGCAAGACATAATTAATGGGTTATGGTGTGGCTCTGTTGCCTTGATTAGCCCATAGTCTGAAACTGACTTTTTCTGTACCAGCCCTGGAAAGAAAACAAAGCCTGTGTGGCTTCAACTAGAAGAAAATATTTTTCTCTGTGGAGACCAACTGTGGGCAGTTGAAGTCTTTTATCCTAATTAACAAAGCCTGTTTGCTTGGTTGGTTTTGTTGTTACTTTGTAGGGACTTCAGCTGAAAGTGTAAACTCCATTTCCCCTTCAAGTCAAAGGAGTTCCCCTTGTAAATACGCTCCACCTGAACTATGTTACTTCACAGAATTAACACCAGCTACTCCCTGGTGTCGATTGCCACCTTGCTGATTAATAAACATGCCTGGGTGACCAGTGCAAATCCTCGATGAAGTGGGGAGTTCTGAACTGCCTTAGCACTGCAAATCTCTTACCATTGAGCCGGTTGATTGTATAGTGGTGCTTTTGTCACTTTTATCTTAATGACACTCGCCCAGGATGTGGTAGGAAGATGTTCTCTGGTGTATGAAACTCAGTTCAACTTCTGATGTAAATGGTGGCCTGTCCTTCTGTGCAGGACCCTGCAGTCTGTCTGCAAGTGTACAGACCTCTGTAGGAGCTAAGCCAACAGACCTTTGGTGTACAAGGGAACACTGTTGTGAAGCAGTTGTGATATACAGTCGTTCTTTCTTGCAGGTTCTGTTGAGTGACAACATGGGGAGCAATTTCAGCAAGCAGATCTGCTGTGTGACTTGTGGGACATGTAAGAAACAGGAGGCGGAGGAAGCAAACGAAGAGACCAGTGAGACCAAGCCAATTTTGCAGACCTCAGGGGAAACATCGATATGCTCTGATACGCAGCTGTCCCCACCAGCCCTGGAAGTCTCTAAACAAGGCTCTGAAGAGGTGCAGTCACTGAGCCAGGACCGACGTCCATCACCTGATGCTGCGGAGGAGAACAGGGAGACCTGCTCTGCTGCAGATCCCATGGGAATGACTCAGGAATGGGAGGCAGCCTGGGACTCCATGGACTTCTTGGTGGCCCCTGCAGATGGGCAGACCAAAGCAGAAGTTAAAGTCCCAACCCAATTAAACAACCAGCAAGAGAGAGAGAAAGTGGGTAGCGCAGAAGAGAAAATCAAACTTGTTCCTTGTGCTCCTGAGGCCCAGCCTGTTCCACAGACAGCTCAGGATGCTAACCTCGCCGCAGACGAAGAGCAGTCTGATGAACATGTGGAGGCTGGTAGTGACGGTAGCCCATGTGCTGAAGTAACTCTCCAAGAAAGAAATATTCTCAACTTCATAGAAATCACAAGTGAAACTGCAGCTGGCCAAGGCTATGAGATCGAGCCTCCTGCAGAGACTGGAGACAGCCTCATAGGAAGGAACTTGCCGCTATGTGCTGTGCAGACGGCAGAGGAGACCAAGACCTACCTTTCTGCTGAGCATGTAGAAGAGACAGGCAGGGCTAAGCTTGCTGAAACAAGTCCTCGATCCACTGAGAGGGCTGAGCTTACATCTCTGGTAGAGACAGCATCTCTACTGACTGTGCAGGCTATGCAGGAGGCTAGGGAGGCAGTGGATCCTTTGGAAGTCATAGCAAATGGTATGGCTGAGAGGTACTCTACTTCGGCAATGCCTTGGGAGTCCCTGTATCCAGAAGGGGAATCTCCAGCGCTAGCAAACCAGCTGCTTGACTTCTTACAGCAAGAGACCCAGTCCAGTGTGCCAACTGCACAGGAAATGGAGAGCCTATGCTGTGTGGAGCCTGCAGAACTGAGTAAGGTTTCATGCCAGTCAAGTGATGGGGTCCTTGGTGACCTGGAAGATGAGGAGAGCAGGGAACGTGATGCAGAAACTGCAGTAAGTGAGGCAGAGCCACAGCATGGGATCATGCAACAAACAACAGAACCGCTAACTTGTGTTCAGATACCAGTCCAGCAAGAAGCTGAGTTCCTAAATGTGGCACCCTCACTGTCCGAAGTGCTCGGGAGTAGCGGAGAAACAGAGGCTGAACATGTTGAAGCTTGAGAGACCTGAGGATTGAATGGCGTGGTGTCAGTATTGGGTTCAGTGGCAGGGATGATGTACCTGCCTTGAGGAATTTCAGCTATAAGAAGCAACTAACTCAAGCTGGTGAACTCAGGATTTTGCAAAATGTGTCCTGGACTTTAGAGAGCAGTCTTGCTAAACAGATATGTGAAGTATGCTGTAGACCTTTCCAGATATTCTCCTGAATTAGAGCTTAGTCATAGTTCTGTTTCTTACTATTTTCAGTAGCTGTTTTTTCAGGAGATCATGCCTCACTGGGAGAGAACTGATTCACTTAAACTGTGATTTCACTGAAGTAATGTTGGGCACTGCATTCCCCCAGTGTGGTATGGTGATGTGAGGTTTCATCTCTTAGTCTTAAGAGTCTGGGAACAGAGTAGACAAATGCTCCTCTAACTGAGCACAGTCAGATGTTTTCTGTAAGCCTAACAGCCACTTCCCTTGCTACCTCGAAATAATCAAATGTTTGAACTACCTCCCTGCATACTTCTCTTGTACAATTGATAGTTTTTGGTTTATTGTCAATATTGAACAAGTATTTTCACAGGAAGGTGATGAAATACTAATTCTGGTTTGTGCTTTGTATCTTTTGTAATAATGGAAGTGTTCATGTAGTCTCTACTGCTTATGCAGAAATTAAAAATGTAGTCTTGATCAGAATACATTAAGTCAGTGTATTGCAGCTTAAATCTACTGACTTTTAATGTTCCTAACTTTATACTACCAATAAAATATTTTAAGATCGTGGCAAAAACCCGTACTAATTATGTTTTAATTGTTGAGCGTTAATGAGAGCAGCAAATATGGCTGAAACTACTTTGCACTCTTCCCTATAGACTTCAAAGGAGAAATGGTGACTGAGTCCTCTTTAAAAGCCCTTCCAACAAACTCTGCGACTGTACAGAGTCAAGTGCCCTGGTGGGAGGGTGGTAGGATGGCACACTGGAGCTCCTAGACATCATGGAGTGCTCAAGAAACAGGACTTAAAAGGATGCTGTGGGAGAGGGGACACTACAAGACAAAGTATCATGCTGGTGCCTCTTCATTTGTTTTGCTTGCTGAAAGCTGAGGAGGTGGGCGTTAAGTGTGTCAAGTGATGTTGGGGGTGAAACTTAATGCTTTGAGGAAACTGTTCTGGTAAAGGGATAGCCTGTATTTTTTTTTTAAACACTGAAGACTTCCATCCTTCCAACTGCACTTAGGCCGACAAAGTATCCTAAGACTTGCCAAAAAAATCTTCCTTCGCTTATGAGTCCATAAGGTGCAAAGAAAGAGGTGCCTGTAATACTTTCTGCTCATTAAAAGGCTTCTCTAAGCTAGGAAACTGTATTTGTTCCTCAGGTGGGCTGTCTCTACGGTGATATTAAACAATGGGCTTCTTGGGCCTAAAAGAAGGATGGAAACTGTTAATTAAACATACTTCTGCCAAGCTTACTGAAAACTCATCTTTTTAAACTTGCTCATCTTACTTGATTTGTTCTGCCAAAAGTCCTACAGTCCTCGCTGTTAACGCTTGTGTCTAAGGGCTGCCTAGCAGGGAACCGGGCAAGGTAACTGCTACTCTGTCTCCCAAGCTCTCCCAGTAACAAAACTTCACTTCAGGCAGGTGAGAGGCTTGAGTAAATCAAATTCAATCACATTTATGCCTGTCTATGGGCTGATAAGTTAACTCTGTTAAGCAGGGATATAAGGAGTAGCTGTGCTACAGGAAATGTTTCTTAACCATTTGAAGTCTCAGGCACGTGGTTCCTTAGCCTGGAAAACAGGAGAAGGCAGAAACTCTACAGTAAAGTTCCTGTTATGCACCATCTGGAAAAGCTAAGCGTTGGCATCCCAAATGTGCTGCAGAACTCAGTGTTGGAAAGCCCTTCTTGTCCTCCGAAGAGGAAATTTTTCAAATGTAGCCTGTCATTCTCTTGTAATGTCAGTTGTGTGATGAATGAGAGAAGCCCCTGGGCAGATCGTCCGATGTATCTAGGTGCCACACTAAATGTACTGAGAGGCCCTGCCATGTGCGTTGGGAGGAAGAGACAGTTGTAGTAAGAGTGAGCAGCTTGAACTCTGCGACAAAAAACCCCAAACCACAAAGACTGATGTCCTGAACTGACTGCAGCACGCTCCTTATAAGCAGTGATGCCATCTAAAAGGCTTTGTAATGGTCCTGTTGTACAGCATTCCATCATGCAACACAATTCCGAGCTGACATCTCAGCCAAGCTCTTTGTAAGGGCTATGATTTTTTTTTTTTCTATTTGTCAAAAAATGAAGGGTGTTTTTTTGGAACAGTCCTTTTAAATATATTGAAGTAGCAGAGGTCAGAAAAGGCTTTTGGAACAAATACTACACATACTCAAGAGAGAAGATGTGATGGCTCTGACAGTAAGATTTTCCTTCCTCTGCTTCTGCGTGTCACGTCGCCATCTTCTGTAGTGTCTCACATGCAAGAGATTTTTGGGATTGTTTCAAATGGGTTTAAGTTGGACTTTTTTATTAGAATGTCTCAATTTTTCACAATGATACCAGGGTAAGAAATTTTAACCTTTGAATCTCAGAAATATTCCAACCACCTAGTGATGAGCTGATGACTAAGCATCTTCCCATTGTACAGAATACTGAAATACATACCTACAACATTTGCAGTAGCAATTCTTTTCTCACTTACAATCAACAAATTAACTCAAAAGTTCTTGTAACGTTTTCAAAACAAAGGTGTGCACTTTTAACATCGGCAGGGTCTCAAAAATCTCTCCTCAATTTTTAACTGATTTACTGGTTTCTTTTATTATGTGCTTGCTTTTTATGATTTAGCTGTGTCTCTTAACAGACAGCAAATCGGCTTCTGCCCATTTGGAAATACACTTGCAAAACATTGTGCAATGCAATGAGTAACATCCACCCACGCAGAAGCAAGTGGTGAGCCGTGGATGCATTGTTTCCTTCAAGTTACACTGTTTTGCAAAGCACGAACATCCCTAGAGGCACCAGTTTTTCAGTCACTGATCTGTGACAGTCTCTACGTATTATCATCTGTGTATCATCTCACACATCAAGGTCATGGATTAACTTCAGAGAAGTTTCCGACATTCAAAGAAATCATGCACTGCCGATGTATTTCAGTTCCACTCAAGCCCAATAGGAAATACACAAAAAAGGCTTTTGAAAAGCTGTTGTAAAAAACCCAACATTACGTGAAACCCTTAGAACCAGTGTAAATATGCGATCGGTGTAGCCACCGGGATGCGGAGGCCTGCTTATTATCGTGCAGAACAGACGCTGGACCACATGAAAAAGCAAGACAGGGATGTTGTCATGTTATGTTCCCAGAACTGGCTGCACGCACGGAATTATCTCGCCAAAAGCTCCTTCTGTGTCTTCTGCATTAAGGGAATCATAGTAGCTAGGCAAAGTATAGGATGCCGAGCCAGATTTGGCATCAAAAAATGTAGGTTCAAGGGAGTTTTATGTAAAAAAAAAGCCGCCTGGAATCCAGCTATTTTGATCTTTCTTGGTTTTTGTTCAGATCCATTGCTGTTGGCAGTGGATATTTAGGATCTGCCTTTACGCTCATGTCTCTGGGATTAGTTTGTTTTTAATGGATATTTGCTTTTGTGTTTTGCCCGTGTGACCTATTTAACGTTACAACTCACTTCCAGTCAGTAAACATAACCAGGGCGATACAGTAATGTTAACGCCAACAGAGGGTGATCAGCTGTGGCTGGAAACATTAAAATAATCTGCAACCACTGTAAAATAGCTAATTGCACAACTCCACCAGTTGAAGACAGCACAAAAGCGGAAAAGGGGATAATTTTTCACCCCTAACTGCTCAATATAAAATAATATGGGAGACTACAATTTCAGTAACATCATCTGTAAAGTCAAGGACTATTCATACATGGCCTGCAGTACGGATATTATTCTGCTGCTCGGCATCGGAAGTTATAAATAGCGGTCATTTTTCCTTGTCCATGACCGCACCGTATTAATCTTTAGCTTTATTTTAAGTAGTCAATGCCAATTATCAAATGGCCACAATGAAGCTAATCATGTATCAACTGCACTTAGGAAGTACAGCCATATGTTGTTTCCAAAGGCTATGAAATGACTGGGAAAAATAGAAAATACAATGTAAGGGAACTTCACAACCTGCTGGAACTCACATTGCGAGTCAAAGGGGGAAGAGATTGTGTGTGACTCCCTCCTCCTATTTAACACCAGACTGGGGGCTTTGTTTTCCAGGTGTTGGGTGTTTGGTGGGGATTGTGGAGTTGTGCTGGTAAGAAGGGATGTGGGTCTTTGGGTGAGGGGTGATGATGCTGTGGTTTTGTGCAGTCTGTGAGTCTATCAGCGGGCTTGCTGTTTGATTTTTATGGTATGGGTTTTTTGTTTTAATTTATGCACACCTTTAGAGTCTGGGTCTCTTTGAGTACATGTAATTTTGTTGTTGTTAACTTGTGTAAGTGTTTAAGGCAGGCCTCGCTACTCAGTTCTTGAGAGTTAGTGTTGTGCTGGGAAATGTTCTTTTAGTTTTTGGTTTGTTTTGTGCATCTTGCAGTCTTCTTTTACTGGTCCTACGAAGTCGTAAACCATCCTGTGCCTTGTGAATTTTAAGTTCATGTGTAATTTTTCCCTGCCTGCTTTGCTTCTCTTCCTTCCTGCCCCCATCTATCACAGATAGTCTAAATGCTTCCTTGACTGGAGTGACTAGAGTCTAATGAACTTGGCAGCTTTACTGCACAGGTCTGTAGTATAATAAAATCCTATTGGCACTGCAGCCACCCTGCTGAAAGATAGCAAACGGCAGTGTCTGCTTGGCTCCTAAAAGCCGTAATTGTTTTCCAGAGTGGTCTGGTTTGATTGACAGGTTAGTCTCCGTTTCCCTCTTCCTCAGACTGTTATTTCTTAAAAGGTCTCTGTGCTGCCCCCACCATGTGCAATTCCACCTGTGTTTAGCTCATTTTTGGGATCTCTGACAATGCTCTACAGCTACTACTATGTGAGAACTGGACAGCTAAGTCCCCTAAATGGATACGGGCTAATAAATATCCATGTCTTGCAGGTGTGAAGCCACTTCTCTGTTAAAAGACAGAGCTCCCTACTCATCTTCAGGCAGTCTGCAACTCATAGCAGGGTGGCAGCCTCTGCAGGAGAAAGCAGTTAGTTGAGTTGTCCCTTTCATCTCTGGCAATGGGCGGTATTTTTGGCAAGAACAAAAGGCTCTGTGTGTTTCCTAAGAGAGTCGTTCTTTATAAGGCCAAAGGAAAAAAGACTTTGGGGACTGTATGTATGTTCTGTGACGCGTCAACGTGGACTGGGGAGAATCATTTTCATTCAGCACGTATAGGAAGGACTCCAAAAGGCCCTGAACTTTCTGCTGCAAACCTGGTGTTGGACACTCCTGAAAGTGAATCTGCTGCCCAGGCTAAATGGGAGACAGGACAGCAGGCTGCATCTCTAAGTGCACAACATACTGAGGCCACGCTCTCTGTGACTGCTAGACACGCACAAGATGTTGAGGTGTCACAGGACCCTGAAGCCAAACCTAGCACAGAGGTGAGGCAGCACCAGGAACTCGCTGAACAGACGAAACAAGAAGCCCAGTCTGCCAGGAGAAGCCCACAAGAGAGCAGAAAGACTGAAGCTGTTCTGCATCCTACTGGCAGCTCTATATCCAATGAGCAACTCAGCTGTGAGGATCATGAAGCGACAACCCCTACACAGACTATGGTAAAGGCTGAAGTCCATGTGTCTGCAGATGTCCAAGGTGGACCTGGCAAGGTTCAGTCTGCTATAGTAGAGTCCAAGCTGCTGACTGGTGCAGAGCAAGAGGCTGGTGTCGCGTGTGCTTCAGAGGAAACTTTTGTTGGAAAGACTCACCAGGAAGTGCCCGTGCAGAAGGCAGCTGACTCCCCAGCTGCTTTGCCTACCACGGAGGAGTCGGAGCTGCCTTTGAAGGCTACAGAGACAAGAGAGGGCATTACAAATGTGCAGAAATCTGCAGAAGAGCAGGCAGTAGAAGAGAAGGTATACTGTGCTGCTAAAGCCCCACCTGATCTCCAGCTGGAACAAGATATAGAGGCTCCTCTTACTGAAGATATGGAAGAAAATGCTTTTGAACCAGAGCAAGCCAAAGAAATGGCTGAGGTCTGTGATGATGGGCAGACATCAAAAGAGACCCCACGCTGTCTGGCAGAAACCCAGGCTGCTCTGCAGGATAAGGAGAAGATCAAAGCTAGCAATGGGGAAAAACCAGAGGAGCACTGAAAGAGCACGTGAAATCTGGTGCAGCAACCATTGAGCAGACCAAGGGTTTGTCCACAGCCAAGTGATAATCCTGCAAGGGACTAAGAAGCTAATGGGTGTTTGTACCCTAAAGGACACAGAAAGCAGGGTGTTGGTAAAGCCTGCTTTGAAAAGTGATACTAAACTTAAAGCTGGTATGTTGCCTTCTGCAAGTGGTGCCAATTCCCTTCCTTCTGTCTTGGGGGAGGGGCTATGGACCTAAGCTAAGTGTATCTCAGTACAAAAAGTATATTTATATAGATGACTCTTCCTTTTTTTTTTGTCCACGTGCACATGTTCCCTGACTAGGGCTATGCACTTCATAATTATCTCCCTCTGTGACTGCACAGGGTTATGTCTTCTCTGACAAGCAAGCCAGCTATATTAATTATACTTGTCTGTACACCCCACTCTGTCACTACTATTTGAAACTGTGTTGTAATGCTCTCTGGACAGTGGAGTCTGTGGTGCAATTGGAATCAATAAATGGCTGCATTTTAACACTTGTTACTATGACACGTTTTATTAACGGCCACCTGCTTTATGGTTTGTGCTTGTTGAATGGAGGTGAACTAGCTCAGAGAGGAAGCCTATGGAAGTAGCAGTCTCCAGACTGTAACCAACAAGAAAAACTTCTAGTGGTCATTTTGCTGCAAGTAATAAATAAATTTCAGGCCAGTACATATACTGGTCTCTAATTATACAGCTCCTAAATAGAGGTGAGTCTTCCTGTCAAACCTGACTAGTTGAGAACTGTCACTGAATTTACAAATGATGTGGTGCTGAAGAGAACCAGGAAAATAATATAGACTAACTCTTTTCCCTGTTTCAACCAAAGAAGGGTTTTACACCAAATTATTCTGCTAGAACTCATGGGGATTTAAAAGTGAAATAATGACTTGTACTAGACAGCTGGAGAACTACAATGCAAAGGAGAGTAAGATCCTCCCTAAGGAAACCACTTCCAGCTTGTGTGTTCTTGCACGCTTCCTACAATAACAGTGTTCATAGGAGGAAAAAAAATAATAGTTAAAGGCAAGTCAGGATATGAGGATTTTGATAGCTATGCATCTATTTAAAGGATGATTGGTTTTAGTGTCTTTATGTGCTTAATCACATCAGGAAGATAGCGTACCCTTAAAAAGATTTCCTTTGAATCAAAGGACCAGGCTGCCGCACTGCGAGCCTATCGACTTAAGCCAGACTTCCTTAATACATTTTCCCTTACGATCAAATCTGAATGGAGACCCTGTTCATAGAAACGTTTCTTTCCCCATCACTTAAATAACACCGAGCATGTTCCTTCCTCTTGGCTGTTACTGAAAATCCCAAAGGGAGGGACATCAGTTGATTATGTTGACAAGCTGCCCTGGGTCTGGTTGCCTGTAACAGAGCTGCTGCGACTGTTAGTCTGGAAGAGTATCTATGTGAATTTAGATTTAACAATTAGTGGGTGGGCAGGCTCCTCCTTGCCAATGCCAGGAGAGCTAGGAGGCCTGAGGAAATCACAGAAAATGAAACAATGCTAGCAAAGAGCAGCAAAAGCTTCTGTGCATCATTCTGCCTCTATCTTAGATATTCAGATCAGCAAGTGTAATTAATTGCCAAGTATTTTCAAAAGGTTGATATTACCATGTGCAGTTGCTGGGAAAACCAATGGATGTTTGAAGAGGATCACAGCTTAAGTGGAGAGAAGGGGACATGAGTTGTTCTTGTGCTGCGAAAGTGCTAAATGCCAGAAAGGAAGAAATTATCAGGGACAGTTTAAGGCAAAAAGTAGATGGAAGTTTTTTCATGTAAATTCATGGCAAAGGATCATGGAAGTGATGGCAATCACATTAAAGGATTCTCAGGGTGATGTTCATTCACCTGATTTGGGCAAGCATTTCAGAAATCTTGCAGCAAAGATCTCTCTCTGGTTCTGGCAGAAGTATATTTTTGTGCTCTCACATTAAAAAATCACTTATTTTCAAAATAAGCTTGTCTTTGTATTTGTGTTTCATGCTTGTGATCTACTAAACGCTTGCATCTCACTGCTCATCAGGAAACCATGTTAAGAGTGATTCAGCAGCTCTTATTAACCCTGTGACTGGTGGTAGTACATAGTGGAGACTGAAGGTATCGGTCCAATCTAGAGTCACAACAAAACGTACGATTACATGACACTGTTGCTGACACACTGAAACAAATGACTGACAGGGATCAATTTTTACCCCAAATGATATCATGCAAAATAATACTGCAGGCTATAGTTTCACAAACATTATCCCTAAATACAAGCCTACTTCAGCCTGACTGCTGTACAGCTGTTTATCTGTTGGTCGACATTAAGCGCTGTTAGGTGATCACCGGTTTGCATGAACAAATATGGCACTGTTACACTTCAGTTTTACTTGATTTTTAGTATTTAAATCAAATTAGCAAATCTGGGAAACAAATCTACAATCTGAATCCCAGACATTCTGCTCATGGTCTGGAAAAGGAGTAATCCTTCCTTCCTTTCTCAGAAAAGTCCTGGCAGAAGGGAAAAACCTTCCATCAGATGCAATACTGCAGGAATTTGGGGAAAGAAGTTTTTGCGATGGCCTGTTTTCATTTACAACTAGCTGAATGTTTGCAATGTAAGATGTTCCTTGGTAAATTAGAACAATAGCCGCAATTCCTTTTACAACATACCTGTTCCAGTTCTGATGCTTTCCTTGATCATAATCTTTTGGGTTTTGTAGATGTGCCCCAAGTACTGTAAAGCCAAGCTTTACTCTCAAGATGTCCCGGTTTGCATTGTCCTGGTTTAACCTAACCAAAATTACACTTGGGGAAGATTTTGCTTTGGCAATTCTAATGGTTTTAATTGCATACATCAGAGGAGACTCTACCTCATTTCTGATGTTTGCCTTGACTCTAATGTCAAAACTAATGTTTTTGCCCTTTTCAACTTGTAAAGTATTTGGGTAAAATGCTGAATATTGATATCACTGGCCTCAGAATGAAAGCTACTTGTCTCCTGATGATTTCTTTGCAAATCTATTAACACTAACTGGTCTCACTGTATTCAAACTCTGCTGGAAATAAAGGTACAAGGCTAAACTTTCAAATGCCGACTCCTGTGAGAATAGGATTTAAGTTATGAAAGCACTTTAATGCTTTTAAAGTGCTATTCTTACCCTTAGAACAGGGAAAGATCATACTGTAACAGCAGAACGATTGTACCGTCTAGCACAGCACATCTACAAGCCATCCGTGACTCCGCTTCATGAGCACTAAACTCTCCTTGTCACTGATGAGTGAATGCAAGTTACACCTTTTACTGCTGTTTGTCTCATCTTTTTAGGCAAGTTCTAATTGGAGAATTTATTAATAATGCAGCAGTGTGAATATAACTCAGCTCTGTTCCCAGGCTCTAGGCTGCCCTCTTAAGATGATAAGCAGCAAATTCTTTGACTAGTAAATCGACTATGAATCACTGCAAATAAGCATAAAGCAACATTACCAATTCACATAACTGTCTTGCAGATGGTGTGGATTGTAATGTAATTTTTGGCTTTCTGAAAATCTAAGCTCCTGATGTTAAGAATCTTTGCGTTTAACTGTTATAAGTGAGTCTTTCTGTCATTCAGCAGGCAACCTGGAAAATACAACCTGGCCACAGAAACCTACACAGAAAGTAAAAACCCAGGAATTTTTAGGAGCCTAACATCTGCTATCGGCTTCTGCTGTAAGGAACGCCAGTATATCTTTCTCTTCCCTTTGAAGCACCTTTGTAAAAAGTCATTGCCATCTTAACCACAGTAAATCTGTTTCTCCTGAACTGTTTAAACTGCTTACACAACTTAGCAAAAAGCTCTGAAAACAGCTGGTCAAAAAATAAACACTTTCCTTATCCAAGGCTGCAACTGTCGGTCAATATTTTTTGTCAATACAAAACATTTTTGTATCTCTTTAGATATTGTATCCCTTCCTGGCTTTCAGAAACAAAATATTTGCCTTGGTTCCTTACACACTTCTCTCTCCATAACATGTAAGAAGCTCAGATTTAAAGCCACAAAACCTGACAGTGATCTGACAACCAAAACCAACCATGACGTGAAAGTTGGAAAAGTTCTGAAACAAAAGCCAGTCAAAACACCCTGCCCGACAGAAAGCACTCTTCAACTGGAGAAAATGTGATCACAAAGTCTCAGCCAGCTCTGCCTCCTTTGCTGCAGAATGCGTGCAGGCAGAGACACCTCACTACAGATGAAAAGTGCCTGAGATCTGCTGTTTCCTGCGCATGAGGAAGATGTACTGTGCCTACGATCCTCCGTGTAACACGCCTAAGCTACAAGCTATTTTTCCTAAAGCCTATTGTGTAGCTGTTGCTCAGTCTATGATAGCGGTTATTATTGACAGTTTGCAGGAAGAAACACCCTACCACATTTCCCTTCAGTTCTGCAGAAATACTTTGGGGAAAAAAAAAGAAGATAATACCTAAATACACAGACACCTATGATGTGAATCACGAAATAACACTATATAATGTTTTGTAAACATGGAGCATGAACAGTTATGCATCTTTTATTTTTAGGCAGCAGAGATGGTATAAGGGAACAATAATTCAATCATTAGGTTTTGGTGGGAAGCGATTCAGTGTTACTGCCCTGCCCTATTTAAGGTCCCTCTGCTGTTTTATAAGCTCTATGCTGGGAGCTATTTTGGGGCTTTTCCTTTCAAAGTGAGTGAGGGTACTGTATGACACAAGTTTGGGTGTTTGGTATTTTTCTTTTGGGAAGGAGGGGTATTTGCTCTTCATTTTTGGGGGGTTTTGTTTGACTTCTCTAGTGAGATAGAGCTCTATCTTTAGGTTCTGGCAAAACTGTAGTAACGCTTTTTTCTGTCTGAGATGCCTTTGAACAAAATTCTGCTAGCAGCAAGAGTGTGGGGCTAACAGCAAAGCCAAGAAACATTCACAGTACGAAATGGCTAGATGAGGAAGGGGAAACAATTTTACTACATGTGAAAAATAACTGCTGTGTTTGTCCTTAGGGTAATGACTATGTCCATCTTTATGCCTATCTCTATAAATAAAACCTCTCTCGAGACAATGGCAGTAGAATCTGTCAACTGTCGTATTTTGAACGACTGCTGTAGTGATCACAACGTCTAACACGTGTAAATATACCAGAGAATAAACTATTATTTTCCTCTCCTCTCCTAGCATTATTCTGCCCTACCAAAACCACATGGAACATTTCCCTGCTATACTCATTGACACAAAATCATTGCTGCTGATACAGCAGTTGCTTACTCTGAAAAGTCAACCCAACAAAACATTAATTTATTTGTAAGCTGTCCTCTTTCTAGCTTTGGTGTCAAAGAACATCTCTCTGTCTTTTCATATTTTGGTTTTTCTCCCACAGGAGAGGTGCCTGGGTTACTCCTTCCTGCTTTTCCATTCTTACAAGTATGTAGTTTTAAGTGATTAAGTTCACGCAGTCTTGTGAGTGAGTGCCTAACGGGCATGGAATCACACATTTTTACAGATTCTACCCATAAAAGCAGCTCAAACAGTGCAGCAAAACTGCTCTGGATCCATTAGCTTCACTGTAAAAACTGTAATCCCTAAATTATAGATCTGTTTTTCTGTAGTTCCTCTTATTCTATGCTGTGATGGTTAAGCTTTCTGCAGAACCATCTGTAATCATATCATGGTCTGTGGCAGGTCTATTTTGCCTTAAATATTTACCTGTAAAAAGTGGCACGGGACTTGTAATGGAACAGCACTTGAAGGGAACTAGTGATCTGGGACTTGTGGGGAAATGGTTTGGTGTCACCGGCTACTCTGCTTAAGAGCAGTACCTTCTCATCCTGAATAAGAAACAAAGGCTAAGAAGTTGTGATGCTGGAAATGGTTTAAGTAATGTTTAATTTGTAGTCTCTCTGCCAGAAACAGGGCACTTCTATTGCTATTTAATTATATTATGAGTTTAAGTTGCATTTGGCTCTTTAGATTTCAAAAGAAATTAATAGGTAAATCTCTATGTGGGTCCCTCTTTCCTTTTTGACACAGTTTTCTTCTGCTCTGCAAAATACTTAATCTGTTTTCTAACGATGCTGTAGTTTTAAAAATGGTACTCTGTAAACATAACTTGAGGGACATTTTTCTCTGCATTCAAAATATACTGTCCCCTATTATTATTTGAGTTGGAAGTGATGTCATTGCTGTGGTTTCTAAAAACTGAGTAAATGACTGATAAAATAATGGCCTAAGGGCCTGAAATCCACATGTTTCTCGTCTCTCAATAAGGAGACATTTTGCCTTTCCTTTCTCCTCCCATATCCTATCAGGCCTGTGAATGGCTACCCTGGCTAAATGTGAACTTCTTTCTACAATTAATAAATGGTCTAGGAAACAAGAGGAGACCTAAATAGTATTTACTTCAGTAATATAAACTAATAACTGTAAAGTGCAGTACTGGCTGAGAGTCATGGTGAGTAACTGACTTCCTAAATGCTCTTAGTGATATCAAAAGACTCAAAAAGACTATCCCTTGAACTATGACTGACTTAAAACAAATAAATCCTGCAATTTATGTCCAACTGACTCTGAAATGAAATGTGTATCTGATCTTCATTGTACAGTGGCACTCTCCCAGTCAAAATAAAAATGAGATGGTAACAGTGCTTAGGCACAGGAGGACCCAAAGTCCCATTTCTGTTCTTGCTCCACATGTAGGTAACAACGAATCCACGTTTTAAAGCTTCTTGACAGTCTGGGGAAATGGAAAGAAATCTTCACATGAAGTTTCAAACACTTTCTTATCTATATGCTCCTCAGAAAACTGAGCCAGAGCAGCAAATGTGCTCTTACACAGGGTTTGGGTGTGGGTCCTAATGAATTTCTTACTGTCTCGCAGGTGTGATGATTGGCCCAGGAGTGGTCCATCAGCTCAGTAACAAGGATGAAACTTGGCTCTGCATCTGCTTCTAAGTAAAGGCTGTTTGTGCCAGAGTCCTTCAGTATCCCAAAGCCTCAAGGTTCCCTGGAGAAGGCTGCTAGTGGGATTATTGCTGTACATCTTCATCATGGGGAATCAAATCAGTCACAAGAGGTACTGCTGTAGAAAGCCCAGGAAGTTTGAAAGGCTGGCAACTGTGCAAGACAATGGAGCAGCTGATCTCCCTATTGCCCAGACAGCCCTGGGGGCTGTGTTGTGGAGCTGTGTGAACCATCCTCCAAAGGAGAAATCACAAGATACTGCTACAGGGATGCAGAACAAAAATGTAGGAAGAAAAAGTGAAATAGCCTCATCTTCCATGTCTGTGGCACAGATAGTTGTGAGAAGCACAAAGCTGCAAGACCTTGGTGAGGCCCAGCCTTCTGCAGAACAGTCAGAGGATGCTGAAAACAAGCCCACTACAATGATGAGTCCAGACAGACAAACTTGTGCTCCATCTCAAGAAAGACCTGCAGCAGTTCAGCAAGCCGAAGGAGATACAGGAGTGACAACAACTGACCTGCCTCTGCAGAGCGCTATAGAGACAGGAGCTAGAGATGCAGAAGATGCGGTGACTGACCAGGCAATGGTGGAAAGCAACTCAGCGGTACGCAGGAGACCAAGTCACAAGCTGTGCAAGCCAAGCCCTCTCTGCAGGTGGCTGAAGAAACTCAAGTCCCCAGCAGAAAAAGCTAAAGTCAAGCCCGATGCAATTACTAGCCAAGAGTGAGGCTTCCTGTGGACTGCAAAAGGACCGTCAAGAGCCCAGTACGGTAACCTCAAAAAAAGACTGATAAGAAAAGTGTGACTTGTGTATAATAGGAGGAAAATATTTTTTGTCATCTTTAAACTGTATGTCTAATGTATAGTTCTAGCCATCTTACAGGCCTGGGTGGAGTACAGAGTGCATTCCCTTTGGAAGTGGTAGAAAGGGGAGATAAACGTCTCTGTTGCCTCAGCAAGCAACTTGTGAGATTTCTGTTTGGCTTGTCTTTGCTGCTCACTGGGGGTTTGTCTGTAATAGCTTCCTTTGTGAAACTCTGCAAAGGTGCAACGTACAAATTTGTATCTTCCTACTGCTTCCTACCATTACTTGACTTCCTTTCCCCTGCTTTTAATAACTTGCTCTGCCTGATGAACCAGATAAGTGCATTAGTATCAAACTAAATAAATTCAGTATAAAAACACTAGATGTTTATAAATGAATAACAGTAATAGTGGGTGGTGTGTGGGAGTGTTGGTAAACAAGGGGCTCTTGTTTTGCTATCTGAAGCAATTGCTTTGTGTATATTTTTGTATTCGTAAGTCAATAAAAGCTAGTTTCACTGCCTCAAATGAAGCGTTGACTACAGCTGAAAGGGGGATAAAGGAGGGAGGGGACACGGGCTGTCTCTACCCACCCACAGCTGCAGAGAATGCTACGGAGAACCAGGAGGGCTCCCTGCAGGACAGGAGAAGCACAGAAGCCAACAGTGTATGCTCTGACTACCATGTGGCTGTCTGCTGAAGAGAGAGGGAAGTACAGTCTAAAGAAAAGTAACTGAGACTGGAGAATGATCTTTAATTTGATTACTGTAGCTGTGTGCCAGCTACGTGGCTCTTATAAATGTCTTAGAACTGACCTAAGCACATTGGCACTAACGAAGAGGAAAGGCACCCCAGAATGCTAAACCTTTTTCTGCTAAAGAAATGAGCTGATAACCGAAATTCTTCTGGGGGCTGAAATAAATGGGGAGCTGACTTGTAGGCAAAGACAAGGAGTGGGCTGCCGAGGCTGTGCTAGAAGCATCCCAGCCTATTAGAGAAACCCAGCCTGCCCTCGAGAAGCAGGGAGGGTGAGTTGGCCTGCCAGGAAAGCTAATGAGCCTCCTCCAAACTGCCTAAGGTACCTGTGCTGCTCCAAAATGCAACCCGCCCCTCACTGCTAATGAAAAAAGCACTGCTTTTAGGCATTGATGAGAAGTTTCACCCTATTCCCAGCTGGACCATAATGAGTGGAAGGAGGAAATTCCCCATTTTTGTCTTTCTCCTTCTGCTCTTTCCTTTACAGAAGCCACAGTTTACCATTCTGCCTTGATGTTTTTCATCTTGATAGGTGCATCCCCAGCTCACATCAGGCAAACAGGGACAGCAACATGCTTTAGTGTTGTCGATCACCGCATCGATGTTCTTGCTAACATCATGTTTAACAAGCTTAGGGTGCACCTTAGCGCTTCTCTTGCGACAGAATTAAAACTAAAAAAAATAGTCACAGCATATCTCTTTTCATGCCTCTACCTTAATCAAAAGCAGTTAGCTGTGCAAGCAAAGAAATAAGTAAGTAGGAAAGCAGCTGTTTTTCACCACGTGCCCAGAAGTACCATCTGGTGCACTGCCTCTTCTCATGCAAAAAGAACTCCTTGGTTGCTAATGACCTATAAGGATAACATTTGCTTCGTGTAATCTCCAGGTCACCCAAAAAAATGTTACAGGAAGTTTTTAAAGCAAAGACCCCCCTCAAAAGACTAGCATATTTATTATTATAGGTATCGAAACTATCCACTAGCATCACGACTGCAATAAGCACTTTGGAAGGTGTGCTAAACTGGCTGCTCTTGCCAACCAGGATGAGATCTTGTATGGATGTATTTATGTCCACCTGCACTTTGTGTGCACCTAGGATGGTGCTGCTAATCCATACAGGCTGCCAGGCCACGCACGGTGCGGAGCAGCAGTGCCGGTAGGGGCTAACACAAGCTCCCGGCGCACGGAGGGTACCGGGCGCTGCCAACAGCCTTTACCCTCAGTGCGGCGCAGCCCACCTCCAGCAAAGGATGCTCACAGGAATGCCCAAGTCCAAAACCACTTCTACACACTGGGGCGAAATCACAAAATCACACCCCACACACTCTTTGGCACAGANTTTGTCTTTTCCTTTTCTTTTTTTACAAAGCCCAGAGATGTCTTTTTTTTTTAGGGCACATTCCATATATTTACTGGATGTCTTTTTTTTTTTTTAAAGGCAGGTTCCATCTATTGATTAGGTGCTTTTTTTTTTTTAAGGCTGGTTCCATATATTTATTGGATATCGTTTCTTTAATTTTTTTATAAGTCAGGTTCCACATATTATTCAATATGTGTCTTGGGGGGGGCAAGTTCCATATATTTATGAGTTGTCTTTTTTTTTTTAAGGCAGTTTCCCTATACCAATCAGGTGTCTTTTTAATTTAGGGGTTTTTTTTATCACAGAGGTGANTCCTTCCCTCCCCTCCCCTCCCTTTTTTCTTCCCAAAGCAGATTCCATATAGCGATTAGGTTGGTTTTTTTTTAAGACAGAGAGGCATCTCTTTTTTTTAAAGCACAGAAGTATGTTTGGGGTTTTTTTCTAAAGGCAGTTTCCATATACCAATTAGGTGTCTTTTTTGTTTTGTAAAAGCAGGTTACACGTATTTATAAGGTTTCTTTTTCTTTTAAGGCAAGNATCCTTTTTTTTTTTTTCCCTAAGGCACAGAGATGTCTTTTATATTTTTTTCAAAGGCACAGAGGTGTCTTTTTTTTTCCTTAAAGCNGAGGTGTCTTTTTTTTAAAGGCAGTAAGGCAGGTTTCATATATTGATAAGGGTTTTTTTAAGGCAGGTTCTATATATTTATATTTTAATTTCTTTTAAAGGCAGGTTCCATATATTGTTGATTAGGTATCTTTTATTTTTATAAATGCAGTGAGGTGTCTTTTACTTTTTTCAACAAAGCGCAGAGATGTCTTTTTTAATTTTATTTTAAGGTAGGTGCCATATAGTTATTAGAAGTCTTTTTTTTTTTTTTTTTTTTTTAAGGCAGTTCCACATATTGCTGATTAGGTGTCTTTTTTTTTTTTTTACAGCAGTGAGGTGTCTTTTTTTTAAAGGCAGGTGTCATATATTATTGATTAGGTCTCTTTTTTTAAGGCAGAAGTGTGTTTTTCTTTTTTTTTTTAGTCACAGGGTTGTCTCGGGTGTTTTTACAGGCTGGTTCAGTGTATTGTTGATTAGGTCTCTTTCCCCCCACCTCCAAGGCAGGGAGGTGTCTTTTTTTTTTTTTTAAGGCAGGTTTCATATCTTGATTGAGTGGAGGCCCTGAACAAGGGAGCACTGAATCATAAGGAATTTCAAAGTCCAGCAAATAAACCAGCTTAAAATCTGTGTCATATTTTCTGAGTGTGGAAACATGATTTGAAGCGTTGAGCTGTATTTCTGAGATGGACTTTCTGCTGCCAAGCAGAGGATTCTGCTTGCAGAGCAACTCAGCTGATTCCTTTCATCCCACTTACTTTTGCCATTGCCTCTAGAGCACAACTGATAACACTTTCTATGCCTATCCATTACAGCTCATTAAAAATTCAGGAGGAACCCTGTTTGTTATTTTGCAAATGTGCTTCAATATTCAACATCTACCTGAGCGAAGGAGATCACATAACAACGGCCTGTGATTTCCCCAGTTATCAAGTAAGGATTTTGTTTAAATCTTGTAATATGTTACCGGAATACAATAGATTACAAGAATACTATCCTAGGCTTTCAATTTAAGACAAAACCTTGAGAGATTTCTACCTTCCTGAAGTGCCAAGTATTATTTCACTATCACAATTTGGTAGCAACAGCCAGTGACTGTGAACTGGATATTTGGAGGACATGGTCCTGTTTGTTCCCCTGCCACTGATCTGCACTGTCATCCTGGGTAAATTCTTTCTGTTTTCTTCCTAGCTTTTGAATAATCTGCCCATCTACACTGTAACTTGCTCACAGAAGAGAAGTATGCTTGGTGTAACTGAGCTCTGAATTCAGCAGGTAAATTCAGGTGTGCAATAATCTCTTATATAAAATTAGACATACAGTGGAACAGTCTGCATCAGGATTATTGCTCTGATTCATTAGGCTGTTACATTTCCCTGCATTGGGGTAGTTTTGGAAACGTGTCATTTAACTGAAAGCCTTCACAATCAATCTCACTACACAATTTAACACAACAGTTCAGTGCTGTAGCTCTGGATATGTTTGAATAGTGAATAGTGAAAAAATCATTAGGTGGAACTCACTGTGAGGAGATGGCAAAGATGCTAAAGGTGGCTACTGAGCTCTATTCAAGAACGGCCTGAAGTTGCAAAGGCTTTTACGCAGAACTGAGAAGTGTTGAACAACTTTCTCTGTTTGCTGTCAAGGAAATGTTTTTCCTTTTTCTTCTTCCTCCTCTTCTTCCTCTATTGAGAAGGGCATTTCCTGTAGTTACTTGTTTCTTTGTCGGTTCTTCAAATATAGGTTGATTGTTTATTTTTAAGGGAATGCATTGGAAGACAGGTATTTGCTGTTGTGCTTAGTGTTTCCTGTAGAGATCCACCTGGAAAAGCAGGTTTATAAGTAGAGGCACTCTGTTTTATATTTGCTGGAAATCATTTTTTTCATATGCTCTCTGTAAAAAGAAGTAACACTGGTGATGGAGTATCACAGCTAGAGCTCCACAGCAATAGGGAAAAGCTCTGACTCTGGAATATCAGTGAAAACCTAAAACTTGAGGCTTTGGTAAACTGATTTAAAATCTGTTATCTGTTACATGTTTCAGCTGATAGAAAGATAAGGTTATTCCTTCTTCTCTGGGCAAATCACAGCAAATCAGCTTTGATCAATTAACTAGCAAACCTAAGGGCTAATCTGGATCAGGTGCACTGGAAGTAGCTCTGAGGCAAATGTTTTAGCCTCTTAGAGTAGGGAAAATAATCCAGCATAGATTTGTTCTCTGTGTGTTGACTACTCAAATGACCTGAAGCTAACAATGTGAGTACTCTCTTAGCTGTGTCTGAACCTCTTGCATTCACCCATATCTTCAGCTGGACAATAAAAAACCCAGTTGTGTTAAAGAACACTCTTTGCTACAATTTGCATCAAAATATACCCAAAGTTATCTGATTTTCAAAAACATCAGAGTTTATTTTATTTTCAGCATTAGCATACGAAAAGAAAAGCAAGACTACTATGTAGCTGTGGGAAATATCATACACATTTATCACAAGCTGTTGCAGGCTGAAGAGTTGTTCCATAGGGGGATTCCATTCCTGTGAATGGGCACCACCCCTTAAACTTAGTAGTAGTAGAGAAACTGCATTTATAGTGCAAGAGGAATCTTACTAGCTTGCATGCATTTGTCCTCCTTAACTGCTGAAGCAAGATATTAAACTTTTTAAAATTCATCTGACTAACTGTATGAAAATATTCTGATAGAAAGAAGACCCAGCATGATTCTTTTCTTCTGTGTGATCTTGTAGCACAAGATAGCCATCTAGTTGCTTTGTGAACAGAATCTCTGAGAAAAGACCTCTTGAAAAACATCCAATTACTGATGCTGCCTGCTTAAACCAGAAACTGTTTTAGAAATGCAGTAAATCAGCATGATGGTGACTGCAAAAAGCTAATAGTTATGAACACCATACATCTATTTAACTGAGCTCTGTTGTAGTGCAACTGCGAAGTACTTGATTTTTTCTTTTTCCCTTTCAATTAGCCAGCATATTCTAGTGCTTGAAGGAATAAGCACCAGGTTTTTCCTGGCTTTCTTGCATCCCCTTCTGAGAGAACCAAAAACTCGGTGGAAATCTTAGCAAGAAGAAAGGAATCAATGCTGTTGAGAAACCTAAAGGGCAGGAGGCTGAAGCAGCCAGCACTCAGCAGAAAGACTCTACTAAATAAAATAGGGAGCCAATTGCAGAGGGCACAGAATCAAGAATTTGAGAAATGATGGGACAAGAAGAAAGAGGGAAAAGCCCAGGCAATTTTGGTCTGCCTGAGCACAGACACCAACTGCCAGAAAGATCTGGCACGAGACACTGTTCAAATCCAGAATTTCAGGGCAAACTAACATACTAAGTCTCCTAAAAGCTAACTGCTAGGCAAAAGGTAGTTTTTATACCACCAAAAAGCAGTGACGCTTATCCCAGAATACAGCTACTGTGGAGTTTCTAAAGCACTAAGCAAAACACATGCTGCAATTCTCTAACAGATTTTCATAGTTACACCAGCCAACTAAACGCAATAACTGGCTATATAGGTCTACAAATTGGCAAGGAGAAAACCTGCAGGGAAACACAAAAGGCCATTTATTTCACCTAGCTTCTCATGCTTAGAGTCTTTTCTTGGCTCTGCTCAAGGTCCTGGTCCATGAGAGACCTTTGGCACAGACAGCCAGGCCGAACACAGGCTTTATAAATAGGTCTATGAGACTGCAAGAGTAATACTACATTTTATACAATGTGAGAATAAGTTAAGAATGAAGTACAGAAACTGGAACTCAGGTGCTCCACACTACAAGCTCAGTGAACAAACTCCCTGGCATTCACACCCATCAATAAGCAACTTCTTATTACTCCCAAAACATATATTTTAATGGATTCCCCTTGCCTTTATGAGAAACTCTGCTTTCAGGCTATGACCCTATCTAAGTATTACTGGTAAAGTAGCTTGCACTGCTGTTTTGGTTTAACATTAACAAGTCATTTCAAAGGAAGCTTAGTAACTGGCCACCACATCTGTGGTCAGGTAAGTGCATGCCTGGGGTAATGGCCTAGACACTGAATACTCAAAGATAAATTACAAACTATCCGCATCTATATGAGGCCGTTAATATTAAGCATGTAGGTGGGAGAGAGGGGTCCTTGTGCTCCTGACTATGTTTTAGGCAAGCTTTGGTTTCTGTTGTGCTTCTTAAACAACAAAAACAACCATCAAGTTTTCACTGCAGCACTTGCAACTTGTGACTGCAAACAGAACAGGCAAACTTCCTAAGCAAAGATCTTCTCTGCTGCGATGGTACTGGCAAAACAGCTTCTTGTGCTTGTCGGTGCAGGTCCTTGTGGAATTCAGCAGAAAAGAAAGAGGACAGGAACTAATCAAGTGTCTCGCCTAAAAGAAGCTTTGCTCTGAATTTCTCTGTGACTCCAGCCTATATGACACTGCACCACCTCCTGGTGCGTAACTGAAGTCAAAATATAATTACAGAATATGTGTAAAGGGATGGCGGTATCTCTACTAAATACTTAACAACATTCATAAAACACGAACAAGTGCTAGCAGAAATGCTCATCTAGACAATGAGGGAGCTGCCAATTACAAGTTGCGCACAGTTAACAGAACAGTAACACACTGACAGGCTTATCTTCTTCTACCAAATATCGCAGCAAAACCAGGCTCTGCAAAGGAGATGCACTGGTATTATTTGCTTGTAATAGCTGTTAGCTGCCTTGGAGAAGTGGCACCAACTGCGTTGTCACAATAGATAGGATGATCTTAAGTCAGTTACATTTGCCAAAGAACGTATTTATTTCCAGCACTTACTGAACCTGTGGGGAGCTGGTCTGCCGAGTACCTGCTGCTGTGACAGTAATACCTGTAGCTTAACCCAGATCCCACTGCCGAGCCTTAGCCAGCTACCCCTCTTCTCTTGCGTGTATTTCGTGTTACACAGGCTGTTGAGCCACTGCTGCTATCATCTCTTTCGGCGTAAGCAACTCTAGTTCATACAATCCTCCTTGACTTGTGAGAATAGACAATGAATCGGGATTGCTTCTTCAAAAGAAGATGATGAAGAAGCCTTCTGTGTATCTGGAGTTTCCAAGACAGAGAATTATCAGTTATACCTTTTACAGTGGATAGGACATTGAAAAGCTGAAGCAAATGATGTCTAGCACCCAGATACAAAAAATCTTTTGACACTTACTGATACCCATCAACTTACGATTTCAGTCTTCCTGGCTTAATTATACTGTTGGCTGAATGTGTGACTTACAACTCTTTTCTCCCCTTCCCACAGACTAATTCTGGAACCTGAGCTAGGTTCAAAAGAACCTCTAAATGGAAGGCTTTCTACTTATCTCATTGCAACACAAAATGTCTGGTGAAAAGTTTCAAAAATGACAAGGTACAAAACTTGACTCTCTGCACTCCTTCAGCTTTCCTGGTAGAAGAATGTTCCTGCCCACTCTGTGAAATCTAAGCCACTGTGAAACATGCCATGAGATGTCAAAAGAGTGCCAGGGGAACTTCTGGCTATGTATGAAACAGCAGATGAAATATCTCTGCCCAGAATAAGCATCTCTTTGTTGGGGAATGGAAACAACTGTGTACATACTTCCGTCTGCAGCCTACTCCTTATCCTACTGGCCTGTGCATTCCTTCAAGGAGATGTGTGAGAAAAGGAGGCCTGTTGTTAACATACATGCAAACTGGGGTGTGGTGGTGTCTCCTTTCCCCTGGGTAGGGTTAAGGATCTCCATTTGGCAGTGGTTTTGATGAAAGAAAGCAAGCACAGACTCCAAATAGCTTGTTGGTGAGCTTCTACAATCTGATAATAAACCAGCAGGGCTCAAAATTCCTTTGCGTACTGCACAGATTAAGGCAGTCCAACAGTCACCTACTATGTACGATTTAACAATTTTTTTATTTACTTGGCATGTTGTCCTCCTTAAGGATCTTTTAAGTCCTTGAGCAGAACATACCAGCCCAGCTGAGATAAGGGCCAGAGTGTGTTGTATATGGATACTTAGGCTGTGTCCTTCAGGGAGAGGCGGGAAGAAGCTTTATAAATCCACAGAGGGAGTCAGAAGTGCCAAGTTTGTAAGACAGATGCTTTTGGAAAATTTCTGAATGAACGGCACAGGAAGCAGCTGATGAGGGAACAGAGACAAGACTGAGGGCCACATGTACTAAGATGGTTCAGCCCGATCTCCTACTGAGGACTCTAAAGCTATTCTGATGTACAGGTATTCTGCATAAACTGCTCGCCCAGAAAGTCTACCAAAGAGCAGGTCTGTGGTCCCGAGCTTTCTGAATCCAGTCCAATCACAGAATCATTTGGGTTGGAAAAGACCCTTAAGATCATCAAGTCCAACCATAAACCATAAACCTTGCTTTAAGTGCAAGCCCATTTACTTAAACCTTACAGTTTCCTCCAGGAAGGGAAAATGCCTTGCTTTCAAAGGGACAGGGCAAATGCTTATGCAAAGCATATCCTGGCAGCAAAACAAAGAAGGCAATCTAGGTGCCCTGATCTCCTGTATCTGAACCCCAAGATAACAAAATACTAATACCTGCACTGTAGAGAGACTCATAGCAAGATTCATGATGGAACAGAGGTACTTCCCAGAGGCAACAATATAAATAAATCATTTTTGAGGAGTGAAACGGACCTCAAGTCCCATACCCACCCATTCAATTTAATAGCCTTCCAAAGGCTTGTGTATTACAGTAGGATAGCTCTTCGCGGACTTCCAGGAGAGAGAAAATCCTCGAAGAAACTGGCCTGCTTTTTCTCTGCAGGAGGACCTGGATGTTGTCAGCCCAAATTTGTAACAGAGGAAATGGAGTAGATAAATAAAACACAAAATGCAAGTATGGAGCTTCTTTTAGGTCTACTGGTTTGCTGTGTAAGTCACTCAAATAACATTCCAAAAACATGTGACTAACTCTCAAGTGCTTAAATTGCTTCAAAAAAGTAGCATTAGGTACCTAAGTAATTTAAGAGTTGTTTGAGGAAAATGCACTTATTCTATGTTTACTTTGCACTGTCCTGGCCCTGTCCTCTTACAGTGGGTCTCCTCTGACAGGACATGAACCTCTCCCTCCTGCACCTGGTAATACCTCAAGTCAAGACTTGCAAAAACAAGCCTAAATCACTACAGTTAAATTCTAAATAAGTGCCCAAATTTCTCCTCCATAACCTCAAGGAGCATTGCTACGTGCTCAGCATTTCTTTTCAAATCGTGCCACTCATTTCAAATTTAAGCTTCTAACTCTTGAAAGACACATGGCCCAGATTTGTACTGCCTCTATTTTATTTCTCCATCTGTGGTCACTTCTCTAATGGCATTCAACTCTTCCAGGCATTACTCAGCTACAGTTTGTGCTGTGCATCTCCCAAGACCTGAACGCCACAGCTTCCCCTGACTAAACTAAAATCTGTGACCATATCAATGAAAATGAACAAAGACATAAACAAAGGTCATAAACTGAATTTATTTGACTCCTGATAAAGCCTCTTCTGGCAGGTTTGTTGGGTTGGTTTTTTTTAGCTGACAATTTTTGTTCCAGCACTGAGACTGTTTCAGGCTTGTTGCCTGTTTACCGTGCCTGTGGTGCACGCCTATTAGAAATAGATCACTTGCTGGCATCAAAACAGAAGGGTAAGCAGTAATTAATGGCATGTTCTATAAATTTCACCCCTTCCTCCTTCTTCTTTCTGCTGCTAAATATGCAGGAGATGACTGCAGAGGTGCTCTGACAACACTAAGAGAAAAGAGTACATATATCCATTACTTACCTCAATAAAAAGGAATCTGAAAATGAAATAACTGTTTTCTGTCCCCTTATTGGATTAGTTTATTCTTCTCCCTACCGGGAAAAGTTTACTCTGCGCCCCATATTAATCAAGTGCTTTGTGCTTCCGAGTTTGATCTGATCTTTCTGATCCTTCCGTTGTGCTGATGGAAAGAAAAAAACCCGTCTCATGCTCCTCTTATTCCCAGCCTTTCTTTGTTCTGGCTTTGTTCTAAAAATTAACTTTCATGTTTTCTTGGAGCTGAGAAAGCCATTACAGAAAAGACCAAACCAATTTTTCTTTCCAGTATATGTGATTGTTTTCTACTTCCCTAAAAGGTTAATGTTTAAAATGAATAATGGGTAGTGGGGAAGAGGAGACAGAAAGGTTTTTCCTGCTTGCCTTTCTCTCAACTCACACAGCATGGAGGTACTGCTGTTTCCTTGCACCATTAGCACTTTTGCAGCCTACAGAGCTGTTTGCCCTTGGGTGGTGGCCTTCAAACCAGATTCAGGCCTACTGATGGATCTGCTTACAAAGGGAATCATTTTGTCCTCCTCTTTTCCTCTCTTAACTCCTCTTGATCAACAGTTTTTTGCTGCTGCTGCCTCCAAGGCTTGCTATTTCATGCCAGCAGATTAGTACCCACGAATCCACAGCACTTTCACCATTTAGTAATTCGTGCAAATATTCCTCCTGTTACCACTTTACCCATGGGCTTAAAGGAATGAAGTAAATGGAATGAGGGTAAGCTAAGAGAAGAGCTAAAAAAGCCATCAAAAATGTAATAGTTCACACAAATTTAAGAAAAGCAGCATGAAATGTACCCAATCAGCAATGAAGGTTACCTACTGCTTGTGCTCGTAACTTCACGACAGCAGCGGGAAGAGAACTCGGTTCTTCTTGCTTCCAAAATCTGACTCTGAGCTGGCAAACGATACGAGGTCTGCAGCACTAAGCAGCAGGATTCCAGCCAACAGGAGGGCAGCAAGGAAAGGCAAGAAGCCACGTTGTAGCCGAGCTTTATGTGCGGTTCCATTTTGAAAAGCCATTGGATTATCCTGGAATAAATCCACATTGGAAAACACTATTACTCCTTATTAAATCAAAACCCGCTGGTTTGTAGAAAAAATAGTAGCACTGTGAACTCTCCTGGGGGTTGAAAATATAAGGGAGCTTGACATTACGGAAAGAGCTCTTGAGCTGCAGCAGAACATAATTCTTTGCAAGAGGGAAGAAAGTAAGGAAATCTATGAAGTCAATGACTAGTTTAGTCCAAAAATACATGGCTCAAAATCTCAATATAATTATCACAGTGCCTGGAGTTCCTGCTGGAGATGTTAGCCTAAAATGAAGAAACTATTGACCCAAATACATCGTGTTTCAGGGAGATGTTAAATGCATTTAATTTAACAGGATAAACATTTAAACTTACACAGGCATCTGTTGGTGATGCCTGATGTTCATACCAAAACTGGTAATTTTGAAACCAACAGAGCCCACAGATAATGATGATCTCCCTCTGGAAACAGCCCGGTTATTCAACATAGCTCAGCAGTCGAGGCTTCTGGATGCTGCAAAGCTGAGGCATGTCTTTTCACATACCCACTTATTTTTTTCTCTTCTTTAGATTTCCTAGAGTTTCAGTTCACAGGTAAAAACACACAGCTACTGAGTTCCAGCCAAAAGGTGTGCAAAACCACAGATTTCTCATAGTTATGCTGCAAACACAGGTTTTCCTGAGGCTGTGGCTAAGCCCTATCATAATTTTCGACTACCCAGCTGTGGACTCTCAAAACAGAACCTTCTGCATCTCTTCCTTTTTCTCTGCATGTCCTTGCTACAGGTACAGAAGCAACCGTGCACTCTCCAGAGGTGGATGAATGTATTCCTGAAATATGAAGGCTGTGGCTTTGAGAATTAATCTGCCACATTGGCTTCTAATTGTAAGGCAAACATGTCGCTAATTCAGATTTCTGCAAATGCCCCTGTCAGAAATCCAAATCTAAGCTGGAAGTCCAGCCTTGTATTTCTCTCACCTAGGTGACTTCATATTTTGCTGTTAATCTCTTCCTTCTCTCCACATATCATCCACTCAGATTCATTCTCTCTTATTTTTATACTAGGAAAAATTCAGACAAAGTATGATCTACTGGTCACAGAAGATCCCCGTAATAAAATAGCTAGGCTCACTTTTGTTCATCTATTGTTGTTGTGTACAATAACTTCACCTTTGCATTCCTTAGTTCAATCTGTTTAAATCACAACCTCCTCAGGGCAAAGACTACACTGTGTGTGTGTTTGTAATTATGAAGGCTTAGGAGAGAAGAAACCTGGACCTTGGTTAGGCCCTGTAGGCACTACTGTAGTACTAAGGACAAATCCAGAGAGGCCACCTGACTACATAAGGCTGTAAAAAACCCCATCAATGAGTATTGCATGTCATGGTGGAAAAGTGAACAAGAGAAAAAAAATTACCTCTGTGGATAGCATAGCTGACTTGCACTTCATTATATTGCACTGGTGTCACACAGAGTGTGATAAACTGTTGAGACAAAAAAATGAAATGCATGTCACAGGCAGTGTAAGGAAGTACATTGCTAAGGGTGCATTAAACTTTGATGGCTCCATTTATACATTATACATGTGCAAGTCAGCAAAGCTGTACTGGCGGTAATTTTCCAAAGGAATCAGCTAATAATGTTACAGCACATACTGGAACAAATTATTGCACAGGTTGTTGCTGCTTTTTTTTCCTGTTTTTCTTTTGCTTATTAGTGCACAAAATATGTAATGCTCCACACTATTTTATGCCCCAGGGTACGGTCCAAAGAGCAAAGCAAAGGAGAGTTGTAAGGAAGATTGATGGAGATACTCTTTGCCTCTATAAACAGCATGCTGATGAAGAGGAGAGGAGATTAAAACTGGAACTCCCCTTACCTTTGAATCACCTATGACTCTCAATCTTAAGGAAAAGTCCACTGCATAAAATATGCAAACTGTATCACAAGAAGCATGAACAATTTAGGAGAGGCTGGACTCCTTCAAAGCCAAAGGCCACAGATGTTTAGAAACCAAGCTGAAAAACAGCATAAAATATCCTGATAGAGAGGGGCTGACAGCAAAGAAACCAGCTGATACTTCCGTAGTTTTCTCTTCTGAAGCAGAACTCCAGCTGATTACATGGTTGGAATATGGAAAAAAAAAAAAGGACAGTATGAGTTTTGTCCTCAACATACCATTAATGCTGAGAACAATCATTGCTGCACAGGGAAAGGCAGAAGGCCTAGCGAGTCAGGAGAGGGTAATAGCAAATCTCAGAGAAATTTTATATTTTCATCCCCTTGATAGAAGAGTCTTACACAAAGCACCAACTAGTCCTGAACTGACATGTGCTTTCCACCAGTAATTCTACAGTACTCCAATGATTCATGTGACATTTGAGGCAGCCCAGTAGGAGAAGACAAGTACCTAGAAAACTTCAGATCCACAACAGGAGGTAAAAAGACATCATCTGTCCCTATCACCTGCTGAAGAACCCCTGAACCTCATAAAATTTTCCAGGCTCTGAGGAAAATGTATGACTCGCTCCACTGTTTCTGTGGCAAATAAAGGAATTAATTAATATCCTCCCTACCCAACATATGCTAATCTCAAAGATAAAAGAGAGACTAACATACTCTGAGTCACAGGAGCAGTAGCAATACATTAATCTGAAAACAGGTATTTCTGAGATTTGAAAAAGTTGTGTTAAGTGATAAAATGGTCCCATGACTTGATTTAAGTATCTATGGTTTGAGAGAGGACTACAGAAGAACTGACATAAAAATGCTTTGAGGCAACAACTGTGTTCTCGCAGCTGCTGGCATAGTCAAGCCTTTCCTCAGTGCTAGAACTTCTTTATATACTACCATAACAAGTAACAAAAACAACAGCAAAAGTAATGGGAATCTCCAGTTGAAGTGAAACTTATTCCAGACCATAATCTAGCAGGATTAAGCTCCCCTTCACCCAGGGTGAACTGAAACGGAAACACATTGTAACTTGTGCAAACCTCTGTTCATTTTGAGTAACTTACTTTCAATACCCATGTACTGAGAATGTTTCACCCTGAATTTAGGTGCTGCCAAACATTTTGCCTATTTCCAAATCTCAAAAGTAATTTTGTGCTCATTGCGGGATGAATCTTTACTGGAAAAGATGAATCACTCTCCCTACAGAGACAGAGTATGATTTGTTCATTCACTGCTATCAGTTTAGCTCTTACAGCCCCTTCTCTGAGTTATTCCTATTTTTTTGTTATTCCACTCTCACACCTCGCTGTAGCTTTTTTTAAATTCTGAGTTTTGCACGGCATTGGTTTATTTCATACAGCACCTTGCACTGCAGGGCTGTTCTCCCTGACTGCTGCCATCACAGTCATGGAAATACAAAGCAGGATGCTTCTCTACTTGGAAGTCCCTGGGTGCTATCTCAGTAGCACGTAACTATCACAAGCACTGCTTGCATTTGCAGGATACAAAATTGAAATTCCACCAACAATGTCAGAAACATAAAGAACAAGCACTGGAATTGCTTGTGCTTTATAGACACTTCCTGACAGGAGCTTATCTCCGCCTGTACAATGTGTTGTTATTCCGGTAAACACTGCATGTTGGTTTATTACAGTTAATGAAATGCAGTCCTAACAACTCATAAGATACAGAAGGACCGTTAGAGCTTCTTGCAGGGACTGGATAATTCAATGTGCTGTGGTTAACAGGAAGAAAAATGTGGGAAAGAGATTATTAGTGCAAGAAAAGCAAACTAGAGGGAACTTCATGACCAGAGGGAACTTTTTATGACTTTCTGGCATTCAGGCCTCAATTATCAGAGGCACAACTCAGATCATAAACAAAATTTATCTCTGGTAGAGGTAGGCTGCTTTATTACAGACCTCAAAAAGAGTGAATGTTTTTATAATGAAGTTAAAGGAAAACCAGAACTTCCCAATTTGAGAGTAGCCTTTTCTGATCATGACGCTAGCGCTGTGCTAGGTCAAAAGTAAATCAATAAAGCAGCCCTCGGGAAGCCTCTATTTATGAAAAATTCTGTAAATTGATGCTTACGTGCTGCTGGCAAAGAATAATATTTTCTTTAAGGGGCCTAGATCTCTGGAGATAAAGAGAGGTTGTATGGAAGTCAAGGTATATTTATACACCGACTGTATAAATACACACAGTGTGGCTGAATTTATCAAATTTAAACCATGAGAGACAGAGGGAGGTTCAGGGAAGGCAGCCCTGCTATAGCCTGTAGGAAAATACCTGTTTCCTTAGGATGCAGAATCTGACTCACTGTGTGTGAGGGAGCAGTGGGAAAAAGCTCACAAGGGACCTCCCTCCGATCTGCCGTGCAGCTCATTAAAAGCTATAGCACAGCAGGTGAGTTCTGTAGGAAAGGATTTTCGAAGCTTTACTTTCTTTGAAGAGAAAATCTGCCAGATAGGGGTGAAGAGCAGCTGGGGGCTGTATCACACACCTTTGCAGCAATCCGATGGTACTGCTATACTCATAACTTCCCAGTTTTAGGCAGTTTGTCCAGTTTAGCTTACGTGCAGAATATCATTGAACAAATGCTTTTTTGGAAAAAGAATTCCACTTCCACAGCTGTTTTATTCATGGCACATAAATGACGAAATATCCCTCTTGGCTTCTACCCTTATGAGGCCGAGGAAATCAAGAAGCACAGGCACATTTCAAAAGACTCATTAAAAGACATAAAAGATTCCCTTCAATGCTGGTGCAAGGAGTGTGTGTGTGTGCACGCGTGCGCACATCTGTAAGGCATTTTTTTGTTGTTTCTAATTCAAGGACTAAAGGGGGCTTTCAAAAACCCTAGTATAGGCTAGCTACCACTCAGCTCTCACAGGCTTGCAATACAAATTGCATGTAATTACCCTTGTGACATTGAAGATCTTCCTCCAATATTTTCTCCTTTTGACAAGTGGAGGAACGGCAGCTTGTGCCTCTGAATATGACATGACTCTCCCATTAACAGCATGTGCCTGCTTCCCACTGTATGCACACATTCTCTTCCTAGGCATTTTGCATTGGCTTCTAACAGTCACTTGCCTTTACCAAAGTGATAAAAAAAAAAAAAAGCCTGTTATTTTATAGATATCGCCTTGCATTTATCACTCTTTAGTTTCAGCAGTTCCCTGAGGTGACCACATTAGCATCTTAATCACTCAAAGCTCCTTCCATAACCAAAGTAGAGACTTCAGATAGGGTGAGTTGTGCTGTGCACATCTCCCTCTCTTTCCACTAAGTTCAGAGGAAGCCGAAGGTACCAGATTCCTACTCTACAGGCTCCAGTTTATTACAGTGTGGGATACATTTAGACAGTAGCATTTTCAGTTGTACCTTCTCAAACCATATTGCAAATAGAAACAAACAAGAAAGCGTGGTCAAACCTTTGCAAGTGAAACTAGCCAGACACAGATCCGTTATTACCCTAACTAACTACTTAATCATTTTACAAACCATTCTTACCCTCTCTGTTTTTTGCACTCCACCCTGCAAAGGCTTAGGAACAAGCTTAACATTAACTATGTGTTCTCCCATTAAATGCCTAAATCTTTGCATTATTAAACCTTTAGATTATAAACTCGCATGGGTTATTGGTTTTGTGCAACACCACGTTCATATAATATAGCAGCATTAGAAATGGCTGGGGGAACCAGGGTAGCATTCAGAATTTTGGGAAGTTTCTCCTACCCTGTTTTCAACTGTCTGATTGACTCCTCAGCACAGCTCCCCCCTCTCCCCTGAGCAAAAATATAATCAACTCCATTTTACAAACGACGCATAAGCTCAAATAACTGTGTTACTCATCGGTCACACAGGGAATAAGGGGTAAAGTTGGAAATGGAACCCAGGAGCCTTGGCCTACTCTAATTTACATTATGCATCCGGGGAAGAAAAGCCTGCCCATCTGGACATCCACATGATGGGGAAATTTTATTATAAAAATACTTCTAATTGCTGTTTCAGCAGGCAGGTTTGAAATTACATGTGGAATGGAAATTTTCTTGCCTTTGCTGAAAGTAGCTTCGAAGCTTTTGCTTTTCTCTTATTTCATAAAAGTTACAGGAACAGAAATTCAGGATCAAATCATGTCAGTAGAAGGATTTTTTTCATTTGCACCACAGATGCTTTAGCTGTTCACTGGAAGAGGCCACCTCATTGCTGCAGGAACTGTCCTGGAAGGTACTTGTGCTTTTCATTTTGTATTTCATCCTTCACAGCTGCCTAGAGATTGTACAGGGCTAAAGCACTGCTAACCCTTTGTATGGCACTGACTACAGACGTTTCCTTTCTTAATACACAAAAAGCTCCTAATGTGAATAGGAATCTACACTGCATTGTGGTTTGGGTGATGGTTTTTTCGTTAAAGAAATCAGCTGGGTGGGCATGCAGCTTGTACATAAAACCAGGAAAGGGGTAGTTGTCTAATGGCAATGCTCTAGCCTGAGAATCAGCATACTTGGGCTTGTTTCCTAGCTGTACCCTCAATATGTTGTGTGCTCAAATGCCCCTCACTTTTTTCCTTGATTTCTGGATTAAAGTACAAGTATGCTTTAGATAGCGGTACCCTCTTGTCCAGGTACAGCAGCATGAAGATGCATCATGCTATGGCACACACAGGCAATCAGTTAATATACTGATTTAAGAAATAGTCCCTTGCTTTTTAGGATGCCTAGACCTTTCCCCACCGACCCAGTACTGTCCTGTCAGTACGTACTGGGGAAAGCCTTTACTGAGCCTAATTCAATGCTCGGTACAGACCAGGTCAAGCACCAGTGGCGGTGACTTGCTGCAGTGTGAACTCCTTGTTGCTCAAGTCATCGCTCAAGTAAAACAATCTCTCTGAAGTCAGCCTTGTTCTCCAAAAGCCAGATCAGATAGCATCAAAGCCAAGATGTAAGGGTCAATGGCTCTGAGAAATAACTGGCTGATATGGTAATTGCAATGACATTACGAGTGTAGAAACCTGGAAATCAAGTACGTCTCCACTTTATCATCGCTGAAATGCTACAGTCAGCTGGTCATCAGAACAATGTGATTTATTAATTTATTTGCGTCTGCTAACATAAGGCTTTGAGGGAGGTGTTTCTGCTGGATTCACTCCCATCAGAGACATGGATGAAGGAACTATGGCTCAATCAATACAGAACAGGATTATTTTATTATCCTGCCCATTCCCAAGTGTGCCTGATGTTTAGAAACCAAGAGAATAAGGCCCCAGACTATTTTATCCATAGAAAATATATGAGAGAAATGAAAAGAGGAGGGAAAAATAAAATTAACCCCCCCTGTTCAGATCTAGAAAAAACCAAGATTTCCTGAAGTGTTTTCTAGTAGTCAAGCACCTTGTGTTGTTCAAAGTTTAAAACAAAACTAAAAAAAAAAAAAGAAAAAAAAGAAAAAAAAAGTACAGAAGTTGGCATGAGAAAATTTTCAGCTGCTGTTAAAACAAGGAAGGCTCCTGCTTGAGCGCTTTAGAGCTGTAGGAAGGGAAGCCAAGTTTGTAACCCAGAGCAGCCCACTGGCTCTTCTACTGCAGTACAGCAGCCAGAGCTCCTGTGACCCGAGAGGCAAGTTTCCTGCTCCCTTGTGGGAAAGACAGCTTTGCAAACAGAAGAAATGTCTCAATGCTTGCTTGTCAGAGGACTGTAAAACAAATATCTGAAGAAACCTGAAGAAGCAGTGTAGAAGGCGTTTTCAAAAATGTCATGTAAATTACAACCATATGTGAAAAACATATTGGGGAATAGAAATTCAGGATGTGTTTCTGTATACAGTATCAGAAGTTAACACCCTGAACTATCAGCTTTCTGCGTTAGGTCTCTTCTATTAGCTCAGATACAACAACCTTTTGCTTTTCATGCCTGACTGCTTCCAAAATAGCATTTATTTTTTTTTCCCCAGGATTCTGTACGTGCAGAATTAGAACATCAAAGCTTGGACTGACAGCCCTCTAAAAATACGACTATGGCTATTCCTGGCTAGACTTGGAAAAAACCCTAATTCCAATAGCAAGTTCTCATGATTAACCAGATAATGCATCAATTAAAGCATAAAGATGCTGCAAGCTTATCTTTATGGTTACACCCACAGTAACATTTATTGAACCATCTTAGAGACTTAGCCCTTCTAATGCGTGTGCCCTATCTGACCTTCCGGACTTATTAAACACCAGCACAGACATAACCCCCATGCCTACCAAGGACAGACTTTCAGAATAAAGGGAGGTCTGTCCCTTTAGTTAAGACATCTGGGAGGCACACAGGGAGCTCCTTCCATATTCACAGCAGTTACAGTCTGCAAGATGCACAGAAATAGTTTTCCAGCAGGTTCTGAACACCGCGGGGCACACAAAAGGGAACATTCTGTCCAACGATGAGCAGAAGAAAGAGAAGGGCTGTTTAAAGAGGCATTGTGAAGGTTTCACAGGACAGTGTTTTATGGTAAAAAATATCTGGGGGAGACAAAGTATTTCATATTGAAATTCTGTCAAGCAGCTACAGAACCCCGTTTAAACAAAGGGAACAACTGTATACCTGTAAACATGCCTCTGAGCACACGGACTAGAGCAAATATTTTGACTTTGTTAGTAATTCCATTAGTCTAATTGGTGCAGAGTCAGACTAGAACTTTTTTTTTTTCTTGAAGTTGCACTAAAATGAAGTTTTAGAACAGGTAATAAAAATCAGCATAAAGACTCTTCTGCCTATGGCTTTATTGAAAATTCACAGATTTTTTAGCCTTGTTTCCCATGAAAAAACAGTTAAGCTTTTACTGTGGTTTTATGTCTTAATCCGCATCTTTGAGCCTCCACATAAATTTGAGACAACTTGGTCAAATGTGACAGAGGGTCAGGAGACACAGATAATAAAATCCCCGTAGACTTCTTGTAAACAGGGAAATGTCAGCGCAGACATGCAGCAAGTGTCCTGACAGGAGGAAGATGACAGCATTTCCTTAGAAAGCAAAAGCCACCAAAGCCCCAGGCCCAGAAAAGCTTCCATCAGATCTATGATCTCTTGAGTGCTGAAGTAAATTAACCATGATGATTAATCCATAGGAAGCCATGATTCAACACTTCTGGCATTCAAAGGCCCTCTGCCTTAAAGGTGTAAGGAATGGTCATGAAGTCTGTTCAGGAACTTTGTGGGCAGTGGAAAAAGAAAAAGCCAAAACAAGAGAAAAGTTATGCTGGATTGTATTTCATAACCATATAATTACACTGTAATTACCCAACAATTACAGTACACAATGCATCTGTTTGAGCCTTTTTGAAATTGCCACTAATTTATGTAACTGGAAATGCACCAAGCAAGTAGGAATAATTACAACATAAATATGATGTAGTTAAATATCTAGCGTTTAATAGCACTTCATTAAGAATAATATCCAAGGCTGTTACGTTGTCATGAAGTTAACCTTCTAGTCATAAGGATAAGCGTTATTTACATATTTGAAAACAAAACTAGAATGTAATTCCACTGTCATTGCACACATGAAAAGTTATGACAGTCACCATTATGAAATGTGACTTTATATCCTACCTTAATCATTAACATCATTAAACACACGGAAGCTTAAATGTACTACAGAGCTGAAAAGAGAGGAACGTCTACGAGACAGTGTTGTCCCTCTTATTTCCAGACAATCTGGACATTTTTCTATCACCTCAAGTTCCCATTTCCCCTGCTATTTTCCCCTTAAGGTTTAAACTGAGACCTCAGTAATCCCAGCTTATTGGAACCCCAATTTCTGAAGCTGTGCCTCCTTTGCATGTTCTCTCTTACTGGTTCTGTGCACACAGATTGCCCAGAACCAACATTTTCCCTGAGCAAATATCTTGCCCACTGCATTAGCACAGCAGTAGTGGAACACCCAGGGAGTAATCACTGCACTTTAGGTAAACTGTCATGAGATGCCATGTAAAACAAGTGCAACTTGCAAAACCCTCTCACCTTTCCACAGAAATTGACTTATGTCTTTTACCTCAGCATAGCAAAATCCTTTAGGTGGTGCAGCCGGGATGACACCTCTGAAATCTGTGAATCTACACAAATTTGACCGAGTTCAAAACTATTACACTGACTAATAGAAATTACAATATTGTTTTCCATTCTAGATACAAGGAGACTCCTTCTTTGCAATTATCAGATTGAGACAGTCAACATTACATGTGCATAGTACACCCAGCATTTAGAACTTTGGAAAATGTTGGCATTTTTCAAATTTACATCTCTCAAGTTTTAGTACATTTAAGAGACCAAAATCACTCAAATCTACTAACTCTCCTAACAGGCCGGTGGACGAATCTAGCTACACAGTATTAAGCTGCTTAGTTGCCATTTGTTTTTCCGAGATGCTGAAGTAGTATCTGATTCTTCTAAAGCAAAACCAGGATCCTACTGCCATCTCTCAGCCATCACCCTGTACCCAGCCTACCAGTATACAACTCGATGGAAGCTATTTTTTCCAGAGCTGGAATGAAGTTTGGACTACTATAAACTCATTCAATGCTACAGCAGTGAAGTCACTCAGGAGAATTTCCACTCAGCCCAAGCTCCCCCAAGTCCTCCCTGCCCCCTTTTCTGCTCTGGTTTTGGGCACAGCCATTCAGAACTTATCCTCTGCCAACACAGAGGCAAATGAAGGCAGAGCATGCCAGGCAGCTATCAGGACACTTGCACCCGATGGTACTGGAGATAAGAAGCCTTATCAGGGCACAAAAAAAGCCTGGGAAAGTTGAGCTCAGAGGGAAGAAACAGCAGAGGCAGGAACTCATAATCATAACTTTACTCTTTGACTCAATACAAAGGTTGTAATTCAATTTCAGAGTTCTGCTTCAGTGCATCTCTTATGATGTTAGCAGAGAATCTCTCAGCTGAGTTAAAGAATTGTATCAATCAGCAGACAGATATTATTTTATAGAGAGAGAAAGCAAGAGAAAGACAGTTTATATATGTGCGTCTGCACTATGTTCCAATTTAATTACTTATAATTATAAGGTAGTGGGATGTGAAACACTAATTGAAAATTTTGGGTGCTTACATCTCAAAGTCTGAGAAGAATTTGTGTGCCCATCTGGTTAATAGGAAAGGGATTTTATTTTCTAGATCATTGATTTATCATCATTAAGAGCCCAAATACAGAGTTCTGTAAGTCAGCTTCAGGAATATGTTTTTTCCATTACGTTTACACTCCATCTAAAATTGCCTCTAGCGCTGGTGAATGTTAAAATTGACTGGATTCAATTTAGTGAGATCGCCTTCTTGCTCTGTCAGCGGTTATTTATCTCATTTAGCTTTTGTAATGGAAGTTTTTTTGTGGTTTTTTTTTTTTTCAAAATAAATGTCCACATAATTATTCTTTTTTTATTATTACTAAAAAACAAGCCCAAAACTGTATTGATTTTGAATGGTAACAGTGTCTTGATGGCACCTTTTGTATAAATATACTCACTCTTGCCAAACAGAATCTCAATAATCAAGACTGTTGCTTTATTACAGGCTACACAAGAACAAATCCCCTTTAGCAACCTGAAATTCCTTCCCTATCCCGTGCGAAGTTCCATGGGGTACTTCAGAACATGACATGAATTAAGAGCCAAATCTATCAAGTCTTCTATCAACTTTACTCACCATCCAGACTTGTGAGAGTTCATAGAAGAGTGACTGCTTACAAAAGAGGAGAGAGAATGCCCCAGAGGAGCTAACCTTCACCTCCAGAAAACCTAGGAGTAGCATTAATACTAATTTTGGAAGTTCCTTGTTAGTTCTTTTTTTGTGCAGATGGAGGAAGCAATTAGGAAGAAGATTCAATGTCTCATAACAGCTTATTCCTAGATCTTATTTGCTGAGTACTCCTTCCAATGAAGACCTTGCTGAAAGCAACTCTTCTGCAATGCCAAGTCACCTCACTGGCTTTCAAATGAGCTAAAAGTGTACCAGCACTACATTAACTGGCCAAAGAATTCTGGTCAAATTTTTGAGCAATTGAGTGACAGGTATCATCAGAATATCCAGAATACTGCACAACACCATGAGGTTTCTTTTTGGCTTTCAGTTCCACAAGTGCCAGCTGAGGATGCTGCTTTTCATGTTGATAAGATTAATACATGAAAAAACAGGAAACACCGGTCTCTGAGAGGAGGGAAGATGGCCACTGTAATTTACAGCTCACCAAAAAAACAGATGAATAATGCAACAATAACATAGTATTAATATAACACTACATAAAGAATGCAGCCTTGTAGTTAAGCATCTGCCCCAGTCTCAGGACAGATGGCTAAAATGTCGGATTTTTCAAGTAACAGTATAAAAAGAAGAACTGTGTTTAATCTTCCTGGGCCTCAGTCCCATATCTGCTACACTTCTGTATAGTGCTTATTACAACACATCAGTTACTAAGAACTATTACATATATAATACTAGTGTTAACAATACACATAAAAGTATAAATGCATGCCTATCCAGCAAGAGCAGAGCGAAAATGCCTAGTGCTCAGTCACCCTGTAGGCAAACAGCTTTGCACCAAGCCAAACTGCTCCCGCTGGTATCAGTAACAGCAACTGGACCAAGATACACTAGTAAAGGTCGCGGTAGTTCTGAGGAAACAGTCTTAGTACTCCTAATGATTTATTTATTCAGTAACTCCTACAGGAGCAGCAATCCATTCACCCTTCTGCCCTCCCCCAGCACTAAAGTACTTAATTTTTTCCTTGATTTTCTTTTCTTTTTTTTCCCCCCCCTTCACTGAATGCCTTTTATCCAATAAGCAAGTTTTGATTGCATTTTTTCAAGGTTGCAATTTCAGAACAAAAAGCACAAAGATTTGCAGTCAAAGCCTTCATTTTCACAAAGATATATTGTCAAAGGGTCATTTTTTGTAAAGTACAACTCTCATCGGTTACAAGCATGCATCTTTTCCCTGGTACAATATACCTATTTTTCCCTTCCTTTTACACAGGAGGATTTGGAGAAAATATGTAATTATTCTCTCAGGGCAGTGAGCATCTCCCCCTTGAAAAATTAATCTTATGTAAAAAGAGTTTTAGCCTAACGTACCAAGTATCTTGTGATAAGTATGCTTCCCTCAGGTTTTGGTTTGAAAATGTCCATTTAACTAGGACTCAAAAATCAGCTTGCAGCATTCACAAAGAGTTTCATAATTACATACACGCCTCTGGCCACGTTCAGGTCCTGTTATAAGAAAAGTCCCTACATCTGCTAAAGGGCATCAAAGGATTCAGTTCTCAATAACAACGGTTTGCCTTGCTGGGAATCTACACAGGGGTGAGAATATCTGCTTTGTCTACAGCAGGGGTAATGGACATATGTCCTGCTTTTCCAGAACACTCTCCGAAACCAATCCGGCTGCCATTGTCGAGATAAGACTTGGCTGCCTGTCATCCTTCTGCATATCCTGGTTTCCTTTGGCAGCTAACTCCAGTGAATGAGTAGCGAGAAAAGGAACATGAGGCATGTTGCAGAGGACACCAGCTCTGCAGTCCAAGCGTGGCAAGAGAGCCCCCACGGGAACCAGGGCTTTAGCGCACACTGCCAAGCTCACCGCTGAAAGGTGAGGCCTACAAATTTCTCACTCCAAGTCAACACTTCGCCATTCTCAAGTCAATAGAAAAAAAAATATATGCATGAAACCATTTTGGTAAAAACTTCCGCTTTGAGTGGAATTAGCTCGTCTCTGTACTGGGGAATGCTGAAACAATGATTTCACACACCTAACTTCTTCAGGCACTCTGGCTTTGTCTTTCCCTTATCTTCCCTAGACAGCAGGCAAAAAGTCCACTCTCCATCAAACAAAGACCACCTGGTTTACGTAAGGTGACTCAGAGTAGACCGCAGCATTTTCCATGAGTTCTTAAAAGTGCAGTGAGGCTGACAGCAACTTGTTCCTCCTCCCCCGCTGAGCCATTCTCCCATATCTCTCACCTCCCACTAGCACAACCAGTTACATCCTTACCTGCCCTTTTGCTGCTGCAAACCTTGCATGAATTTCCTATTTGATTTCTTCCAGCAGGAGCCCTGTGAAAGCTCAGATTGGCTTCCTGTAGAGGAGAGAATACCCGTCTATAAACACTAGGCTGGTAGAAATCAAATTTGCTGTTATGGTTCTTGAAATAGAGATCTTTCTTCTGTAGCATTAGCTCCTGTGCAGTTCTGTCTTCCCAGCTGGGCTTACAGCACTGAGGATACTGATTGCTAAACACCTCCCAATGAGCGCATATTAGAATTCAGACATTTACAGTCATCCAAACCAATCTGTGGAAATCCAGTGACAAGATACTCTCACACTTACAGCCAAGCCATTAAACCTTCCTCCTTGCTGTCTGCAGCTAGCCAGCCCCAGGCACACATTCATGCACTGACAGGGTTACAAGAGAGGATACAAGCTCAAAAATGATGCTAAAATGTACTTATTTATTTTTACTCCCCAGCGATACTCATGATTTCATGGGGGCCTTCTGGTTATTCTTATATTCATTTGTAACTTCCTAAAATAATCACGTTTCCAAACCAGTCTAGAAACTGCTATAATGAAAAACCCAGGTATCAAAACATAACCAGATGCAAACTAGCTCACAATCCACCACCTAGAATGCTCCCTCAAGAACCTCAGATATGACACCACCCCCCTACCCCCAAAGAAAAATCACATGCAAATGTTAACCTTTAGATCTGAGCTTGCAATTAAAGTGCTGAGCTTAGACTTGCAAGACCTCCATTCTGTTCCTAGTTCTGCTAGTGACCTCCGGCAAGTAATTTCATTTTTCTCTGCCTTAATTCTGTATCTTAAATGAAGGAAAAACAGCTGCTTTTAACAGAAGGCATTGTAAAGGGGGAAAAAAGGAAAGCTCAATCAGTTGATACTTAGGCTGGGCTCAAACATGGTATTGGAAATTAGTGGCATACCGACGACTAGCTCCACACCTAAACACCTGAGGAAAAAAATGCCCCACATTTCCCCCATTTAAAACAGGAAAACCTCACTACGAGTACTTGCTGAGCAGCACAGAAGTTACTGCTTGCAGGGAACCACTCCTTCAATTTTAAACTTTTTGAACAGACCATGTACAGACAATGCATAAGGAGGTAAGGAAAAAAAAAAAAGCAATGGGGGAAGGACAAATTCTCCGAAGAAATTTTCCACGTTTAACTGTAAAAAAGGGATCCCTCATAAGCATCATCCCAAGAACTACAGTTTTATAATTGAGAGGCAGAATAAACTGCACATGTACACAGCTCACGATAGAGGTGTCATAGCAAATATAGCAACAGTAGCGGAGGAGTTGAGAATGCCACAATGGAGTCTAATGAAGCCTAATGAAAAGAGAATACAGGCACAGACGGTCCTGTGTCCCAGAGGAGGTTCATGCTATGGTAATCCACTCATCATGAACAGCGATGAAACACTAATATCATATCGTAGGTATAACAGCAAGCTTTGCGCACCTTCCTACAATCAACCTCAAAACCAATTGTTAAATGCCAGTCTTGTTCTGGTAAGCACCGGCAAGGCGACAGTACGTTAGCCTTTTGCCTGTGTTCACATGTGCCCAACTGTACATATGCGTGTATGTCAGTATTTAGTGGACGTCCACATGACTATACATGTGTATACCTACTGCCAGCAAATGCTTGAAGACCAATGTACGTCTCCTGAATATGTCAGTCAATGAGCATATTCATCAATGTCTTGTCTGATGTATATTTGTTTTAAAGTACAGCATACCCACTTGAGTAAGCATTTGTGCACAAGTTTAAAACCTTATCTTTGCACGTCTTGCCTCTGTGAAAACATGTCCCTATGAGAATGTGTGCATAGATATGCATGTCTGAGTGCATATGTGACAGGCATACATATTACCTGTATATCTAAATCAAGATACGTGTGCGCATAAATGTGTCAAATGGCTTGTAGGTCTTTTGACAAGTGATGCTGTAGGGCTACTGCTGTAAGCCATCTCATGATTTGAAGTAATAAAGCAATCGGCCTTCGTACTAGGAAAGAGCCAGGAGTTTTAGAATGATTGCACCTCTATCTAACAAATTCCCTCTGATACCTCCTTTTCTTCTACTACAAAATTAGCACGGGCCTGAAGAGCTTATTAGCATGGGCTCTAAACTCCATCTGTAATGTGCTCACATCTCAATATTGTAACAGGAAGCCAGGGAAACGCATAGAGGGTGAAGATCTATATGCAGAGAAGCTTCAGGCACTGAGGAGTGAAGCTTGATTAAAAAACAAACAATCCTCCCCACCCACTCGCCCCTTGGGAACTCTTCATCTGTTAGGTACGGATGATTCTGCGATCCATTTGGTAACAGTGATACCTCTTTACCTATCAAATATCACAAACACGGTTTTAAATTAAAACCTGATATTAAATGTCGGAGATGCAAAATCCATACACTCAAGTACAGTGTGAAACCTGCACAGAACACGATACAGTAGGCTGGAACAATATATTCTCAATTCACAGTGAGAAACAGACAACTGATGCAATGCTTCCCTTCCAAAGTATAATGCATGTTCATTATTGTCCATATGAGTGGGCAGGACATTCTCTATCCCTTCTCAGTACTGTAGTAGTGCAATTTGCATCCAAATCTGGAAGAGCAGTCGTATTTCCAGAGAAGTTTTTAAGAGGCACCTGAGAAAAACTGGCTCCTGACAGGAACCAGGTAACGGGTGGATAATGCACAAACCTATTTGCTAAACGCCACTTGAAAAATCACAGGCAGCATAATTGACTTTTACAGCTTGGATAATGTAGGTCACTGCGTTAGTGCAACAAGAAAATGAATGTATGTTGGAGTGAAAGACAGAAGGGAAGTAATTACAAAATATAGATTAAATAACCATCAGATAACAGGCATAATAATAAGAACAACTAGGGTGAAGATAGAGGAGAAACAATTTGTTAAATGGATTGTAGCAGGGTTCTAAGAAACTGCTGGTCTCAGATGCTAGGCTTTTCTTTTTTCTCCTTCATTGCAAACTCAATAGAATAAAGCATCCCTCCCCTTTTTGCAGCTGATATCCTACTTCTCATGGTATCAGCTTACAGCTTGCTCAGCCTAGAGGGCTATTAAGTCAGAATCTGTTTATATTAACACACAGTTCTTAACTCTTGCAGAAACAGGAAGCCATAAAGTCTCCAACAAGTAAGAGGGATCATACTCCAATCCTGCAAAGCCCTGAATTCTGGCAAAGGCTTACTAAAAGCTTTGCATTCTCAGTGCTTCTGCAGTTTAGCCCAAAGAAGTTAAAAAAAAACCGAACAAAACAACCCATAACCAAAAAACATTTGCTCTCCCCCTGAACAAATAAACAACCCCAAGAAACCCAAAACAAAGGACAAATATCGCATGGGGGACTAGATAAAGATGCACATACGAATTTTTTTAACCCTCCAAATTAAACAATTTCAGTCCAGCCTGTCTTAATAGTGCTCTGAACTTACCAGTAACGGTTAGCTGTTTGGTAAGCTCTAAAAGGAACATTTGGAGGACTGTCTGTCTTCCAGCAGTTAGGTGTTTTCACATCACATCAAATCACCATCACAACTATCACTCCTTTGGGGAGGGCACATGGCAGCAAATGAACACACAGATCTAAACTTCTATTTGCTAGAAAAGGGTCTGTGCAAACCTACAGTGAGTGACACCTGAGATGATCAAGGGTGAAGGGGACAAGGCAGGAGGGATATAACATGGCTGCTGACTTGTACTCAATCAGTAGCTTGTATCAATGCTTAAGTGACACCAACCTGCACTCCAGAAGAAACACATTTTTGTCCATCTCAATTCGTGCAAATTCACATCCGCTAGCTGATGTGCAGATGGCATTCTGACTGCCATTCTAATAAGGTCAGCATGGAAGCTGCAAGAAGAGATTGAGAGAGTCACTGAAAACTTAGTGGAAGTGAAAGATGCATAGTAGAACAAAATCCATCAGCTCAGTGTCCCTTACACAGTTGCCTCTCAATCTAACTTTATGAGATCGAAGAAAGTCACACAACAGCCACATATAAACCTCTAGAAGCAGGAATACAGAATAAGCCTCACAGGGACATCTATGTCCCCTAGAAAGGCACAGGATATCATTATACATAGCAACATAGAACGCTACCAGCCACCCCCTCTTTGTCCCACAAATGTGGGAAAGGCATAGGCAAGGAAAGAGGGCTCTCCAGAAGCATGCCCGAGGAAGAAACCTTTGGTCCTTTTGAATGCAGGAGAAGCTACAACTATCCCACTCATTTGTACAACTGCATTGTACAAAGCACAGAATGTCCTTGTCCCAAAAGAACTGTTGAGTTTTAACGTTTTTCTCCCTTAAGAAAATAAGAATTTAACATGGGCCTGTCATCTGCATTTGATTGTGTGCTAGGACCGCTTAACACATAAGCACAGCATGGGGAGGGTCTGAGGAGCAGGCCTCGCTTTTGCTCATGCAATGCCTAAGAGTGGGAATGGGAAAGAAGCACACCTCCTTAGAGCCGATTCTTGTCTTATACCACAATGAGGGGTAGCATTGCCTCATCTGGTGATTTACAACACAGGCCCTAATATATGTTCTCCTGAAGCATTACTTTTGCTGTATGCAGCTCATAGCCTGTGGCTGCATTGGATCATCCTTGTCCTCTGTTGCTCTGTTCATTAATCAATGGCTCCTCTGAATGCGAATGAGTTCTGAAAGGAGGCAGGTGAAAGGAATGGCAATTTGCTCACAGCTTGATAATTACGCATTTTTCAAAATAAATTAAAGCCAGAGCTAACAGCGGCACACTGTTTTCAGAAGTCCTGCTTACACAGAGAAATTAATTGGAAACTACATTGATTGGAGGGGCTGCTGAATTCCAGCATGGAATTTATTTCCCCATTGTTCCACCACAGCTCCCAGACCTCTTACCAAACAGAACCTCTCACCTCCGCTCAAACTGAGAGGGAGATAAAAGGAAGCATCAATAACCTCTACTCATTTGAAACCACTTTTGGAGAAACCTCGTTTCCTCACAGAATAAAGCAGTGTTTGGGAGGGAAAGGTATCACAGTCTTCAGTGAATCTCTGCTTTTGGGTTACCCAAGGCATCAAAGCTCCAACCTCAATTAAAACAAGGCATATGGCAATGAGTAGTTTTACATAGAAATGCTTCAGAATAGCTCTTTCATCCTGAGACACACAAATTAGGAGTTTGGGTGAACAACCAGCAAATAAACACCATGTGGACAAATTATCTGTGTTCTTTACATCTTAATGAAGAAATTTCACAAACAAGCGAAAGAGAAACTCATCGACTCCAGAACTACAGGCTCTTGGTTACTCGCTTGTGGAAAGCTATCTAAACTCCAGTCCAAACACTCAGGCAACTTGCCACTCAATCCAAGGTACGAAAAAGAGGTAACTTCACAGATTCCTGGGTCACAAGACACCACAGAGCACACTGCAAGGACTCCAATTTAGAAGAGAATCGTTTCCCCTGAGTGTGCTAAGCATACTAACTGAAAGCAAGGTTAAGGTAGTCTTCCGAGCTATCACTACAGTAGATTACAGAAGATAGTTGTTTTCTTGTAGAACAAATCTTGCGTTGTTCTTTTGTTCCGTTTATTCTTTTCTTTTTGTACAACCCTGCTTGCCTTACCAGCTTGCACATGTTTAAAAGGACAGCTCTGCATAATAAATTGGGTTTGTGTAATCAAATATTTTAGGAGATGAGATTAGTTTTAATTTGTTGTTCTCACAATTCCTCCCCCACTCTTCATAAAACTGCACCCAGCACAGCAGGAATTTATCTTAACCAGGGCTTTCCAGGTCTAATGCTGGCACAGTCAGGCAATTACTGCGAATAAGTACAAGATGGAATCCACGAGAGAATTAGACCTACTTGGATCCACTTCATAACATTTGTTTCATTACACAAAAAATAAGGTGGCAAGGAGACAATTGCTGCTTTCTTCCTAAGAGTAAGGAACCGCAGTGCTCAGAAAAGAGCAAGAAAATGCTCCCATTCCAACTTGTTTAGATATACGACACGTTCAGCAATATCTGTTGCTGCCAAAAGCAAGAGCTCAGGGTTTATAATCCAATTGTACTGTGACATCTGAAACAAAAGACTAAAACCTGATCTTATTCTTAGAGTTGCCCAGATTTGCCTATCTGAAACTTTTGGTTTGCCCCATTGGGAAATGACGACTTCAAGCACAGTTTCCATGGAGTCTGCATGGGACTACACCTGAGGTTTTGATTTTCATCCTTTATATCTATATTTAAATTTCATTTCATCTTTCCACACATCACCATAGTGTCTGAGTATTTGCAAAAAAAAAAAAAAAAAAAAAAAAAAAAAAATGGGAGAAGAAGAAGGAACCCTTCCCTTTTTTCAA
>VYXH01009255.1:126523-277377 GCA_013397275.1 Burhinus bistriatus | reverse complement strand
TTTTTTTTTTCTCCTTTTCTCCTTTCCTTTCAATAGCATCTCCTCCTGTGAACTGTCATGAAGGGTTAGGGAAATTGTGATCCTTAATGCAAGCACATGGAACAGCCTTTCTGGCTTCTGCTCTCTGTGATCTCTTGTCTTGCAGTAATAGAGTCCGGCTGGCATTGTGACCTTGTGTGGAACATTTGGAAACTTTTCTGATGTTGATGGTTTGTGGATAAATTGCTCTTCTAGCATTGTTTTGGCAGAGGCAGTAGTTTTGAAGGAATGCAATGGCATTTGTGAAAGTTGCTCTCTGGTGTTCAGACTAAATGATGAAGACATGTATAGGCCCTTCCCTTGGAGCTCTGACAGCATACCCAGACCTGCCACTGAAGTTCCTGCTGCTGCTTGGACACTGTGAGCAGCTGCGAGGAGATATATAGATATTGCATTTGTTCCATATCACATCTACTACAAACATCTGCACCAGATCAGAAATGCTAAATTTTAATTCAGTTCAGGGACAACTGAATGAACCGCAGCCTCAACCATCACAAGGATTTCTACTATTTAACTTGCTGAATCTAAATTCTGAACAGAAATTTCTCCAGTGTCTCACTCTCGTGCTCCTTCATAACCTATCCCCTCAGCAGCTGGCCAGAGCTTTTCTCCTGAACCCCTTTACCCTTTTGTCTTCTAAGGAAAAGTTGTACTGGAATGGAATTTGCATTAATCTGAACATGCAGTGCCTAGGACTCTCCTGGGACCTTGCTCTCTGTTGAACCCATTTTTATTCATCCATCAAAAAGTATTAATGCTCCCTTTTGCATTGCTCTCTGCTTGGGTTTTTTATTTTTTCATTATCTTTTAAAGCACCGAGGAACCCCATTCCCTTCTGCTCAAGCCACAAGATGATAAAGTTGTTTTTCCCTCCAGCTCTTTTCAATGCATCATTTAGCAGACCTCCTCTAACATGTTCTGAAAAGCCTCTCTTATCCCAGGTGGAGGGCGGGAAGGAGGATCTGTAGGCTGGTGGGACTATGGAGTTGAAATCCATCTAGGTTTAAATAGCTCAAGGTCAGCTCGGGATGGAAAGGACAACAGCAGATTTCTGGAGACTTCATTCAATGAACTGTTGATTGGAAAAGCTCTTTCAGATCCCTGTGGAGCAGAATCTGGAAGAAATATGTTTTCCAAAAGGAGGACAGCGGGTTAGTTGTTAATGATTTCAATAAAGCAAGAGAAGGCACATTAGGAGGTTGGCCATAAGGGTAAAAAAGGAGGCTGGTGTATTGCTCATTAGTGGTTTGCTAAAATTAACTCCATTACCGTGTTTGCTTTCATTGTAAACCTTCCATTTAATTGCAATTACCACTCAACTGCAAAGAAGGGACCCTGCTTCGTGCTACAGGTCGTCAGCATCAGAAGAGAACCCAGGGCTGAGATGTGTGAACTGCTGTTTTAGGGGCTGTTTCAGTGGTACAGTTGAGCCTGTTCAGCCTGGTTTTGCTATTCCAATAACTTGGGAGGAAAGTAGGGATTTACTGTTGTTCCTTTCCAAAGGTATCACATGTATTATTTCACAAGTACGAGAAGGAAGTTTGAATTAAAATTAAAAAAAACTAGAGGACATGATCCAAAAGGTGGTGAAATCAGTGACAGATGTGCTATAGTTTTCTTTCAACCTCGGATTAAGCCCAAACCCCTACAAATTTAGTTTCTGTAAGAAAAAAGTGGAGTTTTTTTTACCTTTTCCCTCTCTGTAGTCTTGCATTTCCTTTGATGTTCCTTTTCTCTCTCACAAGCTATTGATTCTCATCTTGTCTTTTATTTACTGCCAGTTCTCTCATTATGTCAGGAATCCTATACTGAAATGCTGTTCTATTTTCTGCATACACCATCGTGTTTTCTGCATTCGCAACTTTTAAATAAAGAAAAGGCTTTGCTGTTCTCTGGGAAGGTGGCTGCCAGCTGGCTAGTTGGTGTTTGAGTTTATAATGCAGAATGAAAAAAGGGAATAGCTGGAATGCTCTTCCAGCACTGGGAGGTATTTTGCTTTCATCATACAGATATCCAGTCCGTTGGCTAAAGACACTATGGTACGCTGGGCAGCTTATTTCTTTCCAGTGAAATCCATGAGGATTTCAGGAGTCTATCCGCAGTGTGAAGACAGGGAGAGAGTTAGACCTCTGTTCTTAAGGGCTTCTCTGAAACCTCCAAGGAGGTCTGCTGCTCACTTCATCAAGTTCAGAAGAGAGATGGACTAAATTACATATGTGTAGATTTGGACTTGTTTAATGGTGTGAGGTTACTGCAAGACTGCCATCCCCTTCAGCCTTCAGTTTATCCTCCTTTGCCGGTCACAGGTAAGTGTAGGTCCATGTGGCGGCAGCTTTTTCTGGAAACAGAAGGCAGTTTGGGAAGGGAAGGCTGCAAGCGGCAAAGTGAATGGAAGGAGAGAAAAGAAGAAAGAGGTGATAACAACTCTTTGATGGAAGTAGGTCAGTCTTTAATGCTATGGCCTGTCTCTTTGGGCTCCTTAGGAACAGTTATAGCTGCAGTTCGAGATGGAGATTGCACTACGAACTGAAAGCAGATGTTCTCTGAATGCAGTTAGCTACTAGCAATAAAATGCTAAGTGTTTGGAAAATGCAGTAATTCAGTCATGTGATTTTTATTTCTGTACTTTGGTCACTGACCCTACAATGGCACTGAAAAATGGGAGTAGATTGTCTTTAGGAAGAAAACAGAAGATGGCTGTCCAAAACATAAATAAAATGAAGTGGCTAAGCCCATTTTAATTAAAACTCAGGGTGAAGCAGTTATCTCATTCTTGTGAATGGTTCCAAAGCTCTGTTTCCCACTTTATGTTGATGTTTTGTGTCTGTGGATCTGATGCAGATAAAGTTAATTCATAGAGCGATACAAATATGAGGCTGCATCTGGTAACATACTATGTAATCAGCAGAACTGGCTGCCAGGAATTATGCTGCTGCTCTCACCAATTAGCGCTAACGTGTAGGGTAGCCATAAATATAACATGAATTGTGGGATTTTGATTACGTGAATGTACAGGAATGTACTCAGGTAGCGTGGAGAGCATTAGAAATGCCTTGCCAGATCTCTGGCATAGGTTCAGGAGGGGCATTGAGGGGTATAGCTCAGTACGTAGAAAAACTGAGGAATGGGACAGGAGTGAATGACCATAAGTGAGTCTTCCTTCTCTGCTTAGCCAGAGGCAGAAATATCATAGTAAACATACTCTGCTTTTAGCTCTAACCTTGTCAAACCATAGCTACTCATTTTCGATCATGAAAGCTCAGCTTATCTAGCTTGTGCCCTGAGAACACTGAACATTTTCTCCCTGTGCTCCCACAAATGAGCTTCCAAACTAGAGTGTTATTTATGGCAAGTGGATATAGGGTGTGTGGGAGGGGTATGGCCAGGAATCAGTGCTGGGTTGGTAGACAGACAGCTGCCGCTGGAAAGGGGCACTGGAGCTCGCTGTGCAGCTTTTTTCTAACTGTGCAACAGGTTTGCCTTGCAGTGCATTGGTTTCCCTAGCAAAAAAAAGTAATAAATGGAGCTGTGTAAATAATCAGTGTTTATATTCAGCAATGTGCTGAAAAGCAGAAAGCACACGTTTGGGGAAAGAAGCATTTGTTACTTTCCCACAGGGTGGAGGGAAAACGAAGAAGGAAATATGTGTTTCAGGTTGAGTGAAACATTGATTTGTTTTGGAGGAAGAGGGAGGGAGGTTATCCATTCTATTACAATTTGACATATTTTTAACATGAAAGATCTTGGTGACTGGAAAAAACAAAGGGTTAGTTTAAAAAAGAAAAATGCCGAAAATATGTTTTCGTTTTTCTAATTTGTTTTCTTTGGTTGAAAGAATTTCTACATTTGTGTCACATGTGTTAGTCTCTCTGCATATATCTGTCAAAACCACCTCCCCTTGCCAATTAAGAATGTTTTCTCCAAGGGGCAGTGGTTATTTAGTGCCAGCAGAGGTTATTTAGTTAATTTCTGTGTGTATAAAACGTGAAGAGACACCGAGGTTTCAGAGTGCTGGCACAGACTCGACCAGAATCAAAAGATACAAACAATATCTGTCCGCACTGCATTTATCCCTGCAAGACCTGATAGCTGCTGGAGCTGACAATGGCTGTATCGTTATTAATGCTGAAGGGGACTCTGTTATGTTGTTATGCAGGTCCAGATGCCACTTATTTTTTGTGCTTTCTGGATGCTGCTCTTGAAGGACAAGTAGCTTTTGAAGCAGACCAAGGTTGGATCTGGTGACCTTTACTGATATTTTTTCTTTTTTTTTTGCCCCCTCATCCTCCTTTTTTTTGCATTGGTTCTGTGTTGCAGGCACATTGTGGGTTGAGCAAATCTCTGGGTAATTCTTTCTCAGCTAGGGAAGGATAAGCAAGAGGCCCACATGTGTCAGGAGCATGAGATTGGTTGGGAGATACCATCGATTAGCTAAGACACTTGGAATTGTTTTCAGCAGCACTCAGACACCCAGGGAGAGAGCAGGAAGAAAAGCATACCCTGGGTTTAAGTGGGGATCCCATGCAGGTAATAAAACGCATGGGATCTGTATCAGAAGCAGATAACTGAGCAGTTAAGTCCTGCAGTCAGTAAGTAGGGGAGTAATCGGAGTCAACTGCATTAAGTTCAGTTGCATCTCGGCATGTTTGCTTATTCATATGGATGAGATGGAGCCGGGGGATGGCGAAGGCAGCAGACTGCAGGCAGGATGGATACAAATACAGGAATATGGTGGAGCAATGTATGTGTTCATGATTAGGTCTGGCAGTGCTCTGCATGGAGCCCAGCAGAGAGACAGGACATATAAGGTCCAATTATTGGCAAAACCAGTGGAAGAAGAGTAAGGAGCTATCAGCTGTTGACCTCACTGATGGGTAATGCTGACTGGTCAACCTCTTGAGTTGGAGGAGACTGCAGCATCGCCAGGGCATGCTAGTGTTTTATGGCCTCTTAAACACGTGGGGAGCTGAGGCTGTCTTGTGATGCTCTGGGTAGGGAAAGAAAAATGAGCCAGTAAGGAGAACGTAAGAAGGACTCACAGCCAAGTTTGTAATTTGGAGCTTTCTATAAATTTGGTACTATCTTGTCTAACAGAAGGGGAGAGGATGAAGTAAGCAGATGATTTAAAAGCAAAACCAAAAAAAGGTGTTGTCTTTAAGAACTGCAGATGAAAAGAGCAACAAGAGAGTGACCAGTAGCTTCTTAGCTGTTCATAACCTACAGCCAGGTGCTCTCCAGCCCAGTTCGACCAACAAACGGCTTATGCTTCTTGCTGCTAGTTTCCTGGTAGCTGTAGTTGTCCGAGTGTTACTGCAAATAAATGTCTGGAGTCCAGAGCCAATTTAAAAAAAAAAAAAAAAGTGCAATGACAAAGGTAGAATAATGGAAAGGAGGGAATGGGTCCTGGCAAAGAGAATTAACTGTCCACCAGGCTGGTCTCCAGTGAGCTTTGAGCCCTGCTTTGTGAAGCACTGTAGAAGAAGAGAAAGCAAGTGGAGTGGAGCCTGTGCAGAGCGGGAAGGGATGCAGGGAAGGATGAATATGCATTATGTGGGAGTGATAGGACAGAGGGATGAACATAAGGAGGCAAATGCAGCTGGGGGAGTTGTACAGGGTCAGCATACAGAGAATGAAGATAAATGTTCGGGGAGAGAGTGATATGGAAAGTGAATATACAACTGTGATTTGTAAGAAAGCTTTGGGGGGATATTTCAACAAGGCCCGAATATCTCCATGTGTTGGGGCTGAGCCTGCGTTCTTTTGCTTTCAGATTGCAGCCAAGCCCAGCAGTAAGTAAGAATTGGTGCCATCCCATGCCCCAGAGTGAAATGAGTCAGGAGGTGGTGCTCACGTCCCCCAAAAGATTAGTTCTGCTAGGCATTGTGGGTTCCAGCTTCAGGGTTAAATAAGCCCAGTGTCACTATGGAGATGACTGCTGAAGGGCAGGATTGGGTCAGAAAGGCACTGGAAAGCAAAGAGCTGCTGTGACAGGGCCTGGCTAAAAAGAGGCTCTAAGACTCAAGCCTGGCATTTCCTGTCTTTGTTGCTGGTTTAAACAAATATATCTTGTGTAGGTGACCAGTCAGCCAGCAGGAAAATGGTTAGAAGAGGGTGGTGTGCTGTGCTGAAGGATAGTTATCTAAGCATCAGCAAAGGAACTAATCCAGCCCCTCTGGTACCAACTGGCTTTGATGTGGTTCTGAAATCAGCTCTTGCTGGGTCTCTGAAGCAAGACATTGCTTCAGCAGTGCAAACTGCTGCTCCCTGCAGAAAATTAATAAGGAGACTTTGGATTTCGCCCTGCATCTGACCTAAGCAGCTAAATAGGTTACACAAAGTTTTAAGAATCGCCCCAGTTTTCCTTTTAATAGACAATTTTTCTGCTTAATTTGCAGAACAAGCAAAAAGCTATTATGTAAAATTTATCAGCAGCAATTGACTCTCATTAGAGATGGGGAGCAGGAGGCTTTGTCATAAGAGGGAAGGATCCTCCAAATTTTCATTTACCAGCCTTAGTTTCCCAGCGTTTATATTTACCCATGCCCTGAACAAATTCAGACACTGAGCCATCAACATTTCTTTTCTGTTCTCACAAGAGCTGTTCTCACCTTCCTTCAATCTGGTTTTATAGGTCCTTAAGCAGTCAGTAACCAGTTCTGTTTGAAACACGTGAGCCAGACTGCATGAAGTGTCTGTAAATCGCAGTGCTACTATTACAGCGTTTGAGCAGTGAATCTTGCCATGCTGAGCAAACTCAGCTCCAGTAGAAATATTTTGTTCAAGAGTGTTAGAGTGCAGTTGTGTGCAGAGCTCCTTGTGGGCCAACAAGTTGGGCCATAGGGGTCTGATTGTGCCGATGGGACGTAGGCAAGGTCAGCCTTTGCATGCCTCAGGGACTCCAGCAACTTGGGTCTGGAAACTCGTTCCTGAGTCTAACACCTTTGCCAGAAGTGGTATAGTTACTGATACCTGCTAGTCTGCCTTTTCTCGCCACTTTTTTCTCCTAAGTCCTGTGCTGGATATAGCAGACAGAAAGAGCTGCTGTCCGTATTTCCTGGAGACCAGAACACAGTGTGATCTGAAATTGCTCATGTGTTCTTCATGCTGCAGCAGTGTCTTTTGGCTGCAGCTGAAGACAGCTGTGACTTGCCTTGTGTAGGGGGACAGGTAAACTGTAATATACCTTCCTATGAGAGACATTAGGGAAGTGGAAATTATTACTGACATTGAAACATTCAGATGGGGATTTTTCCTTTCCTTTTCCCCCTACAGTAAATGTTAATTATACATGAAGGTTCATTACAGCAGAAGGGATGATAATTAATTTATATTTGAACTATAATAGATTTCGCTACAAACTGCATTTCATTGCAACAAAGTGTATTATGACTGTTGTTTGCTGCCAGCAATTTACATAAACCGACCACAAAGCACTGCATCCATTAATCCTGCATTAAGGCCAGCAGCAGGCAGATAAAACTATGAAAAAAATAAAGCAAGTCTGTTTAACTTGTGAACAGACCTTGTACTTGTTGCAGAACCCATGTAATCTAACCTGAGAAATGCAATGAGGAATGCATTGGACCACATGAATTTGTGAAGTAACATTTGGATCCAAATCCATGTCTGCACTTGCCTAGAAATAAGAATTTATCTGTGTGTTCTATCTCTACTTTAAGCTGCAAAAAAATTAGAATCCATCTGAAAGAATAACCGTTTTTTCTTCCTCGTGCCCTGAGTCACACACCAAAGCAGTATGAAGACAGTAGTGACCTAGGGGACATGCAAGCAGGTTTTTAGTCTTGACCGGATGGAAAATCATGTATTTTCCTATGCCCCTCTCTCTCTCTCTCTTTTTCCAACATTACCTACCTAGTTTTATGGATGGGAATTTCTCCAAAGCAAGGATTATGCTTACAAAGGTAGGCTGGAGCAACTCCCAAAGCAGAGTCCCTGTCATAGTATAAGCGTTAACCCAAACATACCAGGCAGTATATTAAAAGCATAAGATGGCAAGTTGATAACTTTTAATTGGCGCTTCCTAATTTATTACTGCTAACACACTAACCACACAGCTCTCCCTCCTTGTCATCTTTCTGTGATGCCTCAGTGATATCAAGTCTTGGGACCTGGGTTTCTTTGCCATTAGGCATACCCTGACACCTCACAACCCTTCACTAGGGAGTGTATCAGACTCTGCTGATGCTATCTGTTGCACTGCATGCTATCGCCTTCTGTCTCTGAACATAATATAATAAGCTTTCGTCCTCAGACAGGAGCTTCATCCCTGATGACCCACTCTCAGACTGTAGAAAAGGGCAAGACGGCTTGTCAGGGACTTCAACAACAGCTCGGCAGCTGTTGTAAACAGCCGAGAGGAAAGGTCAGAGCCAGCCCTCCTCTGCCACTGATGAATGTTTCCTCTCCTGCACTGCCAAGGTTGGGCCAAGCAATGTGAACTGCAGCAGGAAGGGCCAAGGGAGAGAAGAGTCAGGAAGAAGCAACACAAACAGCATTAGTTTGCCCAACAAAGAAGAGAATTTGGATTTGGGAACTGTGGCCAGTCTTTGCAAAAGGCTGAGGCTGTCTCTCAAAACAACGAAAACTCTTTCCAGAGAAAGGATTGATGGCTATTTCAATCAGTGGCCGGGTCACTGATTATCCCTTTGTCATTTATTTTTACAAAGTGCCTTGGGATTCTTTTGGTTGTTAGAATTAGCGCTCTGCAGGATTCCCACTTCCTTTCCTGCTTCCTTTGGAGGCACTACAGAATGGCTTTGCTTGGGGAACACAGGGCATGAATGTGGCTTCTGCCATCTTCTTGGGAGTTTGGTTGCCATCTCCTCGGGCCAGGCACTCTATCCTTTTTGGGCATCCAGTGCATGACTGGTAATAAGCAGTTTCACTGTTTGCCATTGCTGTGCCAATGTAGAGCAGCACGTATGCACACGATTGACCCTAGTGCAGTATGACTGGGAGTAGCACTTCTTGTACTGTACTGGTAGCCTGACATAGGAACCAGTATCAGGCTCTGGAGATGCAAGTCACCCTCACCTAGGGATGACTGAGGGAGTTACACGTCAGCACTTCTCTCTTCCACAGAGGGCTATTAAAAGCCATGCTAATATTGCAGCTGGGGTCTGCATATGCGGCACATCTGGATGTACTCGAGCTATCTTTATGCTAGAGAGCTTGGGCACCAAAAAATCAAAACGGCAGCAGCATAGCCCTCAGTACAGTCAGCACAAGCCTGCCTGAGACCCTGGAAAATTAGCTGCTAGCTGAAGTGCTATTGTCCTTAGCTCCTTTGCTCTTCAATCTACCTAGATTAAGCAAGCCTGTGTCTCTGTCTTCTTGTGGCAGTGCTGAAGCACACTCTACATTGGGGCATTCCTTGCCCAAATTGCACTTTCTTTGCTTTCTGGCTATTTCATGGCTGATCTGAAGGCACTCATGGCCACTTCAGTGAAGTCTGCTTTGCTTCCAAGAGCTTTCTTACACAATTCATACTCATACTTTAGCTGTAAAATTAACAGACTGTTTTATTACACAGGCTTTATTATTCAGGAGGACCCATCCAAAGACTAGGAGCAGTTTTAATCCCAGCGGAATGATACCTTGGCAGTAAAACAGTTTTGCTACTAAGATTTTGTTGGAGGTGCTTGCTGAGAAAGGAAGATGAGTCCTGAACAGGCTACTGCAGTTCAACTTGACACAAGAAGATGCAGGATAAGGTGTCCTAATTTTGGAGCAGCACAGAGCAACAAAGAGGCTGGTCCCTTCCCAGGAGACGCCGTGGGAAATAGAGAAACGGGGCTCTGGTGGCAGCAATGCAATGCCTACCATATTGAGGAGAAGCCACTGCAGGGAGTGTCATGACACTGCGTTTATTAAAGACCTGGCACCATTTCCTCCCCACGCACCCCACAAGGTGAATCATGGTGTGGTGAAAAATACCCACAGAAACCACTTTTCCTATGCTGTCTGAATATGTACATTTTCCTAAAATGAAAATTGCTGTAGTCTGAGGTGGGGGGTTGGAAATGGCTCCCAGAAATTCCTTCGGTCCTGCAGTGAGACAGAAGTGACAGTCCCACAACAGCAGGCTGAGTGGGGGCGAGTCATCTGCCCCCTTACTTGCCTCTGAGATAAAAGACCGTTGCCAGAAAGCACTCGGGGTGAAAATATTTCAGTTTGCTGCTGCTTTGCAGTTGCCAGTCTTGTTATTTTCTACTCTGATGTCACCAGCAGTGGCCCCATTAATGTTATTTATAGTGTTTATGCCGTGGGCCTTGGTTGTGCTCAAGGCTCTGTTGCTGGTCGGCAAGGAAGGGAAGAGCAGCTCAAACTTTTTCAGTGACACATCTTTCAGCCTGGAATGTATTCCAGGTTCTTCATGTTGCACCTGGACTGCCTGGATCTACCCCGTACTCCTGTCTGTACCTTGGTTTGCTCCAGCAAACTGAGCCATCCTGGGGCTTATTTTAGTTATTTAGAGCTTAGTTTAAAAAATGCAGTAAGTCATGAGACCAAGCAAATCCAACAAAGACGCTTCAGGGGAAGGCAGCCTGCAAAGCCAGATGCAAATGCAACCAACCAGAAACCAAAAATATATTAGTACTGAGAAAGCAGGCAATTATTCTCCTATCAGAGTTACAGGATTTTCAGTGCGTATAACTTCAGTGCTACTTCAGGACAGCCGGGCACCTGTTTTTTGGCTGAAAATGAGTAGAGCCATGATTGCTTCAAAGCCCATGTCTGTCCCTGCATGACACCCATGAGTTGCAATTAATTGATGCATTTAAGAAGCACATGTCAGTCTATGCGAGAAGGACCTTTGCAGCTGCTAACCTGAAGCGCTGAAAATCATGAGTCAGGCTTTTTATCTGATCCCGCTAATCCTAAAATTAAAAAAGGAAGATGAAGAAGCAGCTAGGGCTTTGGTATTTACCTGCTCTGGAGTTCGTGTCTGTGAGCTATTCTGCCCGAAAGCTGAAATTCTTGGGTAATCTAATGACTCTGGGACCTAAGACTTTTTAGAAGAAGCACCAAATGTTGCCAGAGACGGTACATCTGTAGGCACTGGAAACTCTGCAGTCAAAAAGTATGTCCCAGGAGAGCTATTTCAGCACTTAAGCTGATCTCCAGTATGAAGTGTGCACTGGTGTCAGTGTACAGGGGAGAGACCTGGGCAGATAACATGTCTACAGAACAAGCCCTTGTATCTTTAAGACATCCCATAAACCACATGGCCTGAAATCAGTCCCTGGGTGAAAAATATTTTACAGTGAACTTGTGCCCTGTTGCTTATGCATTTCACACTTTTCTGCAATATTTCAGCTTGTAAGAAGCCACTCAATGTATTAATGATCAGGAAATAATAACATTCTCAACCCAGGGCCAAGTATCCTCCGTCTCCCTGCCATCTGTAATAACAGCGCGTTTAATAGATGTGTGCGAGATGGTCTCTTAGGAACCCTCAGGGAAGCGGAGAGCTACACCGAAAGCACAGTTGCTCAGCTGTTGCTGGAGAATTTAAGACTCTCTCCAATTTTTCAGTGCCGGTTTGGTGACTTTCCCAGTGACGTCAGTCTCTGTTACCTGCAGTTGTTTCCTGTCTGACCTGGGAGCTGACTTCTCCGTTGGCACAAGGGTATCTTGTGCGTGTGCTGTGAGCCTCCTATGGTAGAGATTGATGGCAAGCAGCAAGAACCACATGGTTCCAGAGTCTCCTAGCAATTGCCATGCATGATGGAGGAGGCTGTCAATCAGCAGTCAGCAGCATCAGTGTTACATTAAATCAAATACACCAGAGTGGCTGCCTGTGCTTGTAAATTGCCACTGGGTATCAACTACAGTTTGCCAGATCACTCACTAATAGCCTTGCTCCATACTGCCATTATTGCATTGTCCGTGCTACGTGCCTTTTGTGGATTTAAAGGCGAGGTATGATATTGCCTCCCAAACCAAGAGAAATCCCATTTTGAGGGACACTTTTCAGAGTGATTGTTCACAACCATTAGACCTAACACATGACTTGTTCTGCCATCTCATTCATCTTTAGTTCTTCAAGAGACTAAAGAAAGCACAATTACTGGACTTGATCTGGCAATCACAGACTTAAAGCTGATGACCTTTGTTAAGTGGTATAAGCATACTGGCCTCCCCTAGGCATTAATCACTATGAGACTTTGAACACAGGAACTTGGGCTATTTTTCGCAACCCTGTCAACTGTGAGCTATGTGTCTTTGGGCAAGTCTTGTCTTTTCCCTGTGGTCCAAAAAGTCCCCCATCTGAACAAAGCATGTAATAATACTGAAGTGCCTCTAAAGACTACGTTGTTGTTGAATTAATTCTTACTGCATTTTATTTTGAGATTTTTGGATTCCAACTGCTATTTTAGTGCAAAGTAGTATTGATTATCATCATGCATACATAATACAGTAAGTTATTCATTTTCCTACTGCTTCTCCTCTCTGACATGATCCTTATTAGGTACCTCAGGGGGCAGGTTAATAAAACTCTGTCTATTTACATTAAATACTGAGGGAAGCATTACCCTTAGTACAATCCTACTCACTGTCCTAGCAAAACCCATCCATTCTGCACAAGGCTCCAAGGCACCGTTCCAGCAGGTCTCCTGAGCGTCAGGCTGGGATTCTGCAGTGATACATGTTTCCTTTCTTTTTCTTCTGCTGCATTTTGTAACTGCTAGTCCGACCTGGCATTGCTACCTATCATAGAGACAGGCTGCTTTTTTCCTGAGTAATCTCACAGTACTTATTTTTATAGGTGTATTGAAGATAATGAACCTGCTTCTGAATGGGAGATAAGAGTGAGACAGAGACAGAGCTGCTGGCTTTTAAATCGCATGAAAAACTTCAGATACGACTGCGATGAGGACCATATATGAAGACAGAGCGGTGTCATCACTGGTAAGAGAGTGAGCAATGGAACAACTTTGATATGAACAGTGACCTTCTCAGCATTAAGCATACTGCATTATGTTGCAGGAATAAGGCTTAAGACCCAGACTCACAAAGGTGACAAAGTGATGCTGAATTCAACAGCATTTGAGCATCTAAGTACCTTTGTAGATATGGACAAAAATGCCTTATTTAATCTGAATTAACATGACTGAAAAATGAAGCGTTAGCACAGCGGAACATGCTCTGTCTGTGGTTGTATCTCCACTTTCCACTGTAACTGCCATTTTGTATTATGGGTTGCACATGTTGCCAGTCTCGCCCCAGGCAAGGTTAATGAATTGTGTTTCCTGTGGTCTGCCTGGCTTCAGAGAGCCGTACCATATCTTGTTGAAGGATCATCACTGGGAAACTATCGCACGGCAATCTGGAGCCATCGGCTTTGATTGTCTCTCAGCGGTTGGCCAAATGCCATGATCAACAGATTTGCAACACTGTGATGCCAGTGTGGTGGGTGTCTCAGTCGCTTCTCAGCCCAATGCATGGCAAAAGGCTGAACAGAGCAGGGAAGGCAAAAATTGTCAGCTGGAAGCGGGGCAGCGCAGGAGAGAGGACAAGCGGGATGCTGCCAAGCCTTAATACCTATAATGCTCAGGGTCACAGAGGGAGGCTATTACTATAGATTTTCAGATCGTTTCTTTCCCCTTTCCTTTTGTTTCCAATATTTCCTGGTTCCTATCTCCTGTAAGAACAGAGTTGGCAGAGCTGGGAAGCCTTCTCTCCTCACCGCACCACTGGTCAGATTGTGTCTGAAATCTGGAGTGAAGAAGCAACCGGAGCAATTTCACAGCATTTTACCTACCATATGCCAATTGTAGTGTGCAAAAGACTTGTTTTATGACTTTGCCGTCCTTTCCCATGCAGAGAGGGAGAAGCATTCTCATTTAATATTAATCTCTCCTCCATGGATTCAGGCTGCTTCTGACAGTGTATCAATTATTTAAACTTGTTTAAAAAATTTCCAGGATTAAAGGGATTAGTTTCTTGTTGATTTTGGTAATTCCTCCTGCTTTTGCATCTCTGAGGCTGAGTACAACACAGCTACTGAGTTCCTATTTGCTGAGTTCACCCCATCCAGGGGCAAAACGGAAGTGTTGTTTCCATTTGTAATTGCCAAGTTCATGTCTGAGTGGTAAGCAGCTCCCACAAACTGGGTATTGGTAAAGCAATTGAAGACCTTTTAGGTGTTATTTTCGGGTAAGCAATCACTTGTACCATTATACAGGGAATATTAATTGTATGTTTCTGTGTACAGTTAGGATCTTTCTGCAGACTTTAACATTATGAAAGTAAATTTAAAAGAGACAACAACATTTGCAGTTTTACTCTAGATAGTTTGCATTTCTCAGCTACGTTAAGTGACTGGTCCCTTCCAGCAGGCAATTGAGGTGACTCCACTGTGAGATCAAAGAACCTCATGTGCTACAGTCACAAATTTAAACAATGTCTAAAGATCATCTGTTGTCTCCTGCATAGTGTGTCTTTGTTAGCTGTGGAAGAGCTGCTCACATGCTCCAGCCTACAAGTTGAAATCAGGGCTGCAACTGGCACTTAAGAAAATCTAGAAAAAAGGATTAAAAAGAATAATCAAAGAGCTTTAAACATCAAAAAGCAAACAGGTCTATGAAATATACATGAAAACACACTAAAACCTCAATCCCATCATTATCTGTCTCCCATCCGATCATTAATTCATGGTTTTTTGTTACCAGGGAAAGTGAACTCCTTAAACGGGTTCTTTGACTGGGTCTTCCCTTTGCTAAGCAAGACTGCCTGAACAGTCCAACTCATCACTCCAGCAGAAAGAAATGCTTGTGGCTTCCTGTGATATCCCGTAAATGTACCTTTGCCTTAATTAACTGGTCAGACAATCTTGCTTAATAAAGAGAAGACCTCATGATATTCATATCTATAAGCAAGTTTCTATAATTACAAATTAACCAGGAGAAACCCTCAGTAAACTTTTCTCGCTACATATTCACTGTTAGAAGGAATCAGACAGCCCATTATTTTTCTTCCCAACTGTTTCATGCTGCATGATAGACTTTATCAATCAGCCTCAGAAACCAATCTTCTCCCAGTCTCCAGCACAGTCATCATCAATCACATCTGTGAGCAATGGTGCTAGAGCCTCATCACAACCTTTCCTTCACTAGCAAGCATCACAGCTCGGCAAGAGAGGTGGAGATGTGCATTCAAATATCGATTATTCTCTCCTGCAGTGAAAGGATGGTGGGAGGGGAGAAGAGAGAGAGATCACATGTGTTAAAATGTTTTATTTTTGTTGTCAGTGTCTCTGGCTAGAAACTGATAATCTGCAGGAGCCGAGAGCACAGAAAGAGTCTGGCATGAATGGTGTGTAGGAGGAAGGTCAGGAAGGAGGAAAACAAAATGTCTTGTTGTTACTACCATTATTTGTATTATAGCAGTACTACCAAGCTCTTAGATTGCACATTCTGTCCATCTACTGTGAACACCTTTATAAAGGTAAGGATCATTATCTTCGTTTCCCAAATCGAGAAACTGAGAAAGGTTTAACTTGCACAAGGCAAGCAAGCCCCAGACAGAGGTGAGAAAAAGGGCTCAGTTTTCTCGAGATGTAGAATAGCACTCTATTCCCCCAGTTGCATTGCCTTCCCTTTGTAGCAGAGGGTGAATCTGAGATGAGGGTCTTGCTGGGCAGCGTATGGTACAACCAATACAGGAAGAAAACAGATTTCCCAAAGGTCCCTGCATTCTTTCCATTTCCTGAACTCTCTCTATCATTGTAGGTCATCAGTTGTCATGTGGTTTTCCATCTCAAAGCTTTATTTTTTGCTTTGTATACACACACAAGAAATGTGTTCCAGCTTCACACCATTGCAGTGTGAACCTGTGGGGAGCCCAGAGAAGTGAGGTGCTTCTGCGAACCTATTTCACTTCATAAGATCAAGGAAAGAAGAAAAAAACAGAACAAATACAAAAATACTGATTTATTTTGTATGTATATTTGACACTTCATTGATTTCACTTGAGTTGTTCTTAATTTACACAGAAATGTAAAGCTTGGTCTCCCGGGTGTAGTTTTCCACCCATTCTTACAAACTGTGTGTTTGTAAATCATGTCTGTAACGTCTTCAAGGGAGACAGAGAACAGGGGTGTTTCTTTCTTATGCCCTGTAACACTGTTGATTCCCCTTCCAGCACTGAAGGAGTTTATTCACTTGAGGTTTCTTTAAGCCATTCTTAGATGCTGAGAATTTAATCTCTGAGCGTTTCAAGTTCTCTGCATTAACTACTTGAAGAAACCAGGCTAAGGCTGCACAGCCAGTTGAAATGTGGCTCCTTGTCAGGTTTAAGAAGGTTGAGAATTGTGAAGCACGTGTTTACCATCTGCAGCATTGCCATGCTGTGATCTGCAACTGTCCCTGACCAGGCTGATGCAACCTGGTCACGTGGAGCTATAATGGATGTTGTGCTAGGATTTGAGGTTTGCTTCAGGAACTTTCTGGAGAATGAACAAAGCCTGCAGCTAACCAGCTGCCTGTATTTGCAAAGCATAAATGACAGACAACTCAGGGCTGGGGTGCAGGCTTTGAATGATGATACAGAGCTATAGGCTTCTGTCTTTGTCCCTCTGAGTCACAGATGCTATGTTAGGTCAAAATAAACAGCTTGCATGCATGCCTCTGTATTTAAGTTACATGTATCACACATGTCATGGGCTGGAAATCCATCAAAAAAGGATTTATCAGTCTTTTCCAAACTTGTGCTTTGAGCAGTCCTATGTGTAATAAAAAGGCAAGATATTTCATAAGGCTTTTTTTGCATTGGTCAAATATTTGACACTTCTTATCCAACTGTTTGTTTCCCACCTGTGTTAGTCTGGATTCCTGCTGATCTCAATTCTGCAAAACCAGAGCAAAGCCCATCCCTTCTGTCATTAGGCTTCTTAAATATGAAGAATATGTATTTTGACCAAAATCAGCTGTGGAATTAGCAGCTAAGGTGCACAGGATTCCCAGTTCCTGATTCCCCAGGTACCTGTGTACCATGCTCTTTGAATCACATCCCGTTCCTTCCTCATGTAAGCAGAATAAGCTTTCTGTGGGACCAGTGAAAAGCAACATTAGGAATAAAGTGCCCAGGAAGGGGATGGATGGAGATACAACGGTAATTAAGCTGGCAAAGAAAGTTATGTGGAATCAAGTCACCTCACGCTTCCATGACTTTCTGTCCTTTAAAAAAAATACTCTGGATGCCGTTTTATCCTAATTGGCTCTTCATTCTGGCAAGCCAAAGAGAGATCAGCTTCTTTTTCACTGCCTTTGTGTCCCTGCTTCCCGTCCTAACCCAGTGTAGTCTTCTGTGAAATTGTTTTCTCTGCAGAGACGGAGTTGCCTCGTCTCTTGTAATTCCACTAGAATAATCCTTGGCTCTGTGCTAGAAAAGCGCTGAGCGTAGTCACTGAAGGGAACGCTGGGGAAACATAGGCATCTGCACACATGCACCTTAGTGCTGGGGGAATTCAGGCAACTCAGAAAACATGGAAGATTTGCAAATATCTCTTTCTTCCCTTTAATGCTTACTCTGTGGTGAAGTAGAAAAGGCTCGGGGAGCAGCCAGCCAGGAGGGCGTGCCAAGTGAGCAGAAATAGTGAGGCACTGAAGGCAAATGCAGGAGGAACAAACGCTTTGTACAGGACCTCACCATGTAAGGAGGAGGGTGGTTTGCAGGCTGTGCACGTAGAGACCTGGGGCTGCTTAGCATCAGAGCTGAACACAGGGCCAGACCATCAGCGTCGTAACTCCGCTGACCTTACTGCAATTAGTACAAGAGGTTTTGTCCCAAAGTGCTTATGATCTCAAGTGATGAAAATAATAACCTAAGACTTACCTGTCTGTGTAACTCTGTGCTACAAGAGGGAAAGTCCTCGTCCTAATTATTTGACTAAATAAAGGATCCTCATCAATGTCCTGTGACCGAGATGAGCATTGCCCTCATTTTTACACAGAGATATGCAGAGGTAAAGCACAGTTCTTTTAACAGATCTTACAATTCCCAACTCACCATCTGAAGCCCTAACCATGAGGTGCCAAACCAAAAGGAGACATAGCTATTAAATGGGGGTGATTTAAAGCCAGAAGGGAACACTGTGGTAGGCCTCCTTTATACAACTGAGTAATTCTTTTCCCTTGCTAGATAAATGATGACAATAATACCGAGCCTAACAATTCCCAGTTACACTAGAGAGCGTCTCTTTCTGAGAGTTAGCCAATAGCAATTTTCAGATATTATCGACACAGCCTACAGTTCCAGCCATATCGCACCAGAGTCCTGGCAGACGGTTCATTGCTCTGTGTGGACAGAAAAGGACTTCTTTCAGAGTCTATTGTCACCGTATCAGTATTGCGCCTCAGGTTATCAGCCAGCATCCAAATGGCAGTGCTGAGGAAGATGCTTATCCTGTGGTCTGTTTATTCAGTAATTTCCTGTTATTATTCTCTTGTATTTGCTTCTGAATCTTGGCCATTGCCAGCAAGAAGAGTTGAGGTAGGCAAGCATGCTCTAGTTAGTATAGCAGTGCCCACATTCATAGCCTGGTTGTGAGCCGTGACTCACTGAACTTTAATAAAGTCTGATAGGTAGTTGAAGCTTTTCTGTAGTTGTATCAGCCCGTGTAGATTTAAATCTGAAATCCGTTTGCAGACAAGGCTTTGACATGGTTCAAGACAGAAGGATGAAGAGCAGGCACCCAGGAGTAGGGAGATAGCAACTGCTGTGCAATTATGGAGTCTGTCACTTAACATACATATGTGATGGGTGTCCTAAAAGACAAGAGGTTGTCATTTGCATTATGGATATGCTAATTTGTCATGCTGACAGACAACAGAATCCCAACTTATACAGCCATTGTAACTAATTAAACAGACAAACCAATCAACAGACATGGCAGATGAGGAATTTTAATGTGAAGCATTAAATATAGAGAGTGACCTTGCGATGGTGCTTAGTATAATTTTGTTTAATACCAGACCCTTAGCGGAAGTTAACTTAAAAAGCACATGAAGTGCAACAAGGTAGTAATGACGATTTTGCCAGGGTTCCATAGCAGCTTTCATCCGGAGGGATCCCAAAGCATTTTATCAGCTGTCTAGATTCACTTCATGAGAATGAGAATGTGTTCAAATGTAACCTGGACACCAGTGTGCTTGACCAGTGCTTGCTCTCTGCTGAGGTCAGTTCAGTTTTTGTTTTAGTTCAGGAATTGAAGATTAACTATTTCTTTGTCCATCTATCTACTTGGTCTTTGTCTTGTTCAATGGACGTGTACTGCACTATGATTAAAGTAATACGAGGAAGTCTCTTGTACAGCCCTCAATTTTTATTTTTATTTTACTTCTTTGTTTCCAAGCAGCAGGTACAGGATGCAATGGCATGAGGATTTACTTCTCAGCTTTGTTGCTTTAAATACGGCGGACTGGGCAATCCATATCCTGTCTCTGTCATTCATAAAGCCATCTGGGTACATCAGCTGTGATGGATCATTTCAATATTATGCCTTCTATCCTGGAAATGGAGCTTTCCCTCCCCTTTTAGATAAAAGCTGCTAATATTTGAGTCCCCGTTATAGTCAAGCAGGCCATCAGACATAAGGCTCCCTGACAGCATATTTGTGTCATGAACATGTGACACTGCTCGTTGCTTCACTAGCCCAGACAATAAATATTGTGGAGCCAGAGCAAGAAATGAGAAGGGGGATTTACAGTGCATAGCAACACATCGCTTGTAGGCAAGGTTCATCCCTGGGTTAGTGCTGTTCAATTCAGAGGAATTATCCCAAGCAGTGAATCTACTCCAATGCCAGACATGCAAGACTGGAATTCCAGCTCTGTATTTTAACTCGCTCTTGTCCAAAATACATGGAAGAAGGCTTAGCACAGGGTGCTGGGGATTTATACTGAGCTTGGTTACTCCATTGCAGAGGCTGGATAGAATTTTGAGATTGGGATTTGACTTCAATTCAGGTGCAATCAAGCTTCTAAAGCTAACCAGCTTCCAGAGGGATTCAGGTAACAGCTAGGATGAGAACATTGTCAAAGATGATATGAAAAGGATTTGCAAAGGTAAAGGCAGAGGGAAACTGAGGGAAGGTTCCTAGCAAAGTTTGGTCAGTGGGCAGATTAATTTATTTGTTGAGAAATTCAAGGTAAGTTATTTTTAAAAAAAGTTATTCTTCTGCTTGCAAACCTCTTTGAAATTTAACTGAACTTTAAAAACTCGGTTTGTTATTAGATAGCTCAACAAAATGCTTTTTGAGCTCTTGGAGCAGTCAGCCAGCCAACACTTCTATGAGGCATAAGAACTAGGAATAAAAAGTAGTATTGGTGATGCTGTAAGTCATTACATCCCTCAGCAGAGAATCTCTTTTGGTTGAGGAAGTAATGAAACTGGAAAGGGTTAGATGTTCAAACTTTCTAATCAGCCAAGGGTTCAGAACAAATAGTTTGATGTATGATCTGCTCTCCTTTTTTAGTCAAGTTTTAGTTTCTTTACAGTCATTCTTATAATCTTCCTGTGCACATAGAAAACAGTAAAAGCATTTAAGGTCTGTGAGTGTTTTTTATACAGGATGAAAGGTGTTCATGCATACAGTAGCTGTGCAGTGAGCTCCCAGTGGAATCCCAGGCTACACAGAATTTACCCATTAGATTTCATTTTGAAGAACATCCGTTTGTAGGGATATCATTGAAATTTATCAGATTGTCAGTTTTGCTTTTTTAGAAGAAAATGAAACCTTAACATGTTTGCAATGCCTGGTAATTTGGACGTGCAATCTTATAGTAACAAACAAACACACACACACACACGAGTAACATGAAACCATGTGCACTTAAAATTGGGGTTTTCTGAAATCAAAATTTAAAGGTAGCCCTTGCCGAAGGAGGTGAGAAGAAAATGACAGCTAACATATCTGTCTGAATACCTGTGTGGCCTGTTACCATAGCATCTGAGCTCTTCCAAATCACTAACCAATTTTGACTGCACAACCGTCCTGTCCAGGGTAGAAGCAGTTCCACTACTTTAAATTCATTCTTCCTACAGAGAGTTAAATGGAGAGGAGGGAAGGGAGAGAGGTATCGAGAGGCCAAATAAATCAGCACCATTTACAAAAAGGTTGAAAATTAAAAGAGAGGGAGGCGAAAGAGGCAAGTACTAACAGTAAAATGAAAATGAAGAAGCGCCATGATAAAAATGATACAGTGTCCAGGCAGCCCGGTCCCCAACCTTGAAAACCCCATGAGTAAAACATAGCTCAGTGAAGATGAATTCTTCCGGTTAACCTTGTTCACAGCAACATCTTTGCAGGTCAGAAAATTATTACTTTCTCACTTTCCAGCTCTCAAGTGTGTTCCTGAATATCTCTGCATATGGATGGGTAGATTGGATTGGCTTAGGCTGAACTGAATTGGCAAACTGATTCCCTAAATCTGGGAATATTGTGCAATATTGTTCTTTTTCAATAAGAATATAACGAGGAACAAATCCTCCCTGAAACAAACAAAGAGACCTCAGGATGTTTTTTAGCCATTGACCAGGCTGGAATAGCTGCACTGCAGCAGAATTGCCTGGAAAAATTACGAGGACTTCAGCAAAACTGCAAAAGCTATAGGAGCAAGTTGCTTGTGAGCGCCTGCTCCATTCCCATCTGAAAGGATTCATGCACCTTCCTTCTTTGTAGCTCAGCCCTGAACGCGCTTTCAGCTCCACACTGCAACTATGCAGTATGGAAACACTCGTCTTCCTCTTGTCCGCTTTTACTTGGCAGTTGAGGTCTTTTACCTGTGAGGCTGGATGCTTAGGTTCTCAATTTGGAAAGGTTTTGGGGGGCTTTTGGACCCTAGGTAAAATCAACAGCTATATGCATTTTCATGTCACTGATGTCACCAAACTGATGCAGTGGGGCTGTCGTACACCCATGAGTTAGGGATGGTGCTCCAACACTAAGTAAATACAAACCGGTGATATGCAAGGAAAGTACTCTACAAGGCAGTGCACTCCCTCTTCTCCCTCCAAGCCATCAAGTCGCTTCCAAAAGGCTAGTGGTTTAGCCCAGGGAAAAGAGAAAAATTTCGTAATGCCCTGCCACTTCTCACATCCCTAGGCAATGAAGATATGGGGGATAATGAATTGCCGTGTTTGTCTAATGGTCTACTTACCAATTCAATTTCATCAGCAGAAGTAAGCAAAAATTGATGAAGAGATAGTGAACAGAGCACTGCAGCTTGGTGTTTATTGATAACCCTTGCCCACTGGATGCTTTTGATCCTGAGGCAGACACGGGAGCCAGAATGTCCTTAGGCAATTGGTTTTAGGCAGATCCACAGCAGCATACTGAGGAATAAGGACTCCTAACTACACTGAATGCTAAGCATTCATTTAGGATAATAATGTCAACTGGTCAGACCTTGCAGGTCACAGATCCTTACGTTTCACTGAACTGGCTTTAAAAGGGGACCAGTTGTTAGGTTTCAGAAAACTACATGCTTCCTTGACACAGGAAAAACAAACAAGCAAAAAACTGGTGTGCCACCAGTGTCCAAGGTGCTATGGTGAAAACTGACAACAAAAACCTGCATAAAGGCAATAAAAGAAGCACGAGAAATTCTCCCTGATCCTTTTAGGATGAGATTCTTTAGCTGAAGAACACAGTAATAGATTGCAGAACCATATCAGATCATTGGGAAAAAAGCTAGATAGAGAGGCAGAAGCGTATGGCAATGAAAAAGCCTGCCTTGAGAAATGGAAAATAGACCTTTTCTGTTTTTAATAATGTGTCAACCTTTGTATAAACTGGCCCAGAGCCCAAAGAAATGGACTGTTGCTTCCACTTACAAGAAGACCAGGTCTGGCCTTCTGATGGCTCTATAAATAAATGCTCCATTATCTCATACAAATATCTTTCCAATATGTTATCTGAACGTAGGTTTATTCATTCACAAATTTGGTCATCTTTTATAGCAGAAGCTAGTCTCTTACTTTTATCCAGGAATTTCAAAGTGCTCCACACATATCAGTGATTTCAGCTTGTTAAATGTTACCGAAAAGGAAGCTGAGGCATGGAGAAAATGAAATAAACGTATCCAAATTCATGCTGTGAGTCAAACAGAGCCAGGAATAGACAAGCAATGAACATACCAGAAATGATGAAAGGTCAGGACAAACCCCAGGACTCACTAGTTAGATGAAGCTGCTTCTTTACAAGGTAGGACACTCACTAGAGCTGGGATTCACTGTGTGTATGAAGAAAAGCTGATAAAATGGGTATTCTTACATTGCTTACACTGTTCTTGTCCATACTTCTCTCAAATTTCCTGGTCTACATGTTTGTGTCTTTTCCCTCATCACAAGGAGCTGTGTAGCGCTCTGTAGTATTTCACTGGTAGCTTTGAAACACTGTGTTAATTTTAACCTTCCAAGATCTGTCATTCAAGTGAAGGAAGGGGATGCCTCAGATGGTCATTTCGCTTTATTTTTCTTGCAGAGGTTTGTATCATGGGTAAGGATATTACATAAAAGAGTCACTGCTTGATGCAATTGGTGTTAGTTCATTAAGCACAAGATATGATTAACATGAACACTTCTTTAATCAACCAGAGACTCTATTACAGACACTTAAAAGCCCTGTGCACTTCTAGCTGTTCTTTTCTCCATATTGCTGCTCTGCCCAGATTTGTAGGAGAGCAGACACTTCACAGCCTCTACATGCCAGCATAAAGCAATTTTGAACCATGGTAGCAGGGTCTATACTGGATCAGTGTAGCTGCAAAAGAATCTGCTTATTCCCTGCAAATAATTCCATAGCTTTTGCACTTAAACCATATATCTGGGTTGTTATGCACCAGGAAAGAATTATTCCATTAAATGAGGTATAAAGAGCAGTGCAATGCTTGAGCAGGGTGTGGAAGGTCAGATTACCAAGACCCCTGTTTCACCCAGCAAACCACTATAATGCAGATCTGTTCAGGCTAACCCAGAAAGAAACAAAATTATTCTTATTATCATCTTCTTTCTTGGTTCCCTTTTTCTTCAAGCCAGTTTCACATAACAGTTATTGTTTCCATCATTAACTTCATAAGGATATGAACAGACATGGTCTTTACCTTGTGGTGATTTGTACATATTTCAGTACTCTTTGTTACCAGTCTTGTTATTTAAGTAAAGAATGACTGTCTCCTCACCATTTCGTTCTTCTTTTCCTAGGCTTAGACTAGCTGAGGCCAACTGCATCTGCCCCTAGCTGCAGTGGCTCAAATGTGTGGCTTTGTGTCCTTGCCGTAAAGGGAGTTAGTTGGCGTCTCTTTGCCCAGTCTGGTATTATTAGACCATAGAGCAAGCTAAACAAAGAGACACAGACGCTGCTTACAATTCACTTTGGCTACTCACTGCAGTCTGGTGATTCTCCATTACATCTCTGCTCATTATGAATACAGATAACAGACTATCATGAGCTGAGTAGCCTCATCCTTAAGAGATAAAACTAATCTGTGTGCTTAGATCAGCAGCCGCCTTCTTGCCTAAGCTCACCTTGAAAAGCACAGTAATTGCAGAAACATAGAAAGGAAATAAAGAGTAACGGGGTGAGAAACCCAGTGAATGTATCGGTCTAATGCTACCCTCTGAGCCTGTGGGCTTCCACTGGTTCCTAGCCATATCTTTTCTGAGTATTCTGCATTTACACTGTGCATCATAAGGAAACAGTCTTTTACAAGAATTCTTTTGTTCAAATAAAACATGAAATAAACCTTTTGCATGGCTTCAGGAATAATCATGCTGGGTAAAAGAACCCCTTGTACTCAAAGCTTAACTGGTACAATGGGCACCATGTGCAAAACACTTTCCTTTTATACTAGATTTCCTCTCTTTTCCCTGTTTGGCCACCTTTTGTTTTTTCTCAGAACAAAAGCAACGTCCATATGCTCAGTTGGCCTTGGTGTCAGGCGCCTCTCTTTTGACCGTACTCTAACGCAAACAATGAAAGTGATAAAAACAAAGTTGTTCAAGTTGAAGTTCAAGCTCTAAACCACCTAGGTACAAGCAGGTGCACGGTCCTGCTAATACTACTTGTATTTTGCAAGGAAATGCCTCACCCAAAGGTCTGCATTTGGCTGCAGCAGGCAGATCCAGATGCATGTTTCCTAGATGGGTTTCCATTCTTACTGTAACCTAGGCCAGAGCTTTTCATAGTACTTTGAGCTTTTTTTTGGAGAGAAATCCGATATGACCTATCATCCAGATCCAAATTTTCTTCTGGGCTGACTTTGTAGTGGCTATTCTAAAACCCCAGTGATTTGGCTGTTCCCAAACTCAATGCCAAAAACTACCTCCTTGCCTTTGGTGAAAATTCATACCAAAGCTTTTGAGACACAGTTTTCTCCTTTCAACTTATGCCATTTCAGCCTCTGAATGTGAGCTGAGACTGCAGTTATAAATGAAAAAACAAAAAGGCATCCAGTTTGTAAAATCTATGACTTAATATTGATCTTGGACATCCCATGAATTGAAACAACCCTCTGTGCAGAAATCCTCCAACAATGCCATGTTCACCTCTCCTCTTGACACAACATTTTATCGATCTCCATGTTTGTGCCACACGAATGATGGATTATCGCATATCAAACCTTGCAGTATTCATTTAAAGCCTTTGAATAAAACATTTCTCACAGATTAACTGAGCAGTTTTAAGTGAACAACCATTTTCATCTGTTTTAAATTTTCATGGGTACTTTTCTGGAGAACAAGTACATTGTTAATAATTGAAGGGAATGAGACCTTGCTAATCTCTTTGTATTTTAATAAAGTCCTGTTGCACCCTATTCATTTATTTTTAAAATCTCAGCATTTATAAAAATTCATTAAATTTACTTCCCTCCCTTTGAAATGAATAATCCTGAGATTACGTGAAAAGAAGTGATTATTTATGTACCAGGGAACTGGAATTTCATTGTATCCAGAGAGCTATAAATGTGGCTTGTGATGGATTGAATGGATGAGAGGAGGGAGAAACACTTTTCGGTGGAAGCAGAGATGCACTGGAAGAGCTAGTTTAGAAAGAGAGGAAGGTGTAGAGAGAAAGAAGCAGAAGGCTAGAAGAGAAAGAAAAGGGAAGCAGTTTGGTCATAGAGACAGATGGGCATATAAAAACAAGATGAAGTTTGTGTAGGTAAATATGTAGAATTATGTGTACATAGATGAATTCGTACATCTCTCTAATATGTTTTTTTCTCTCATTCTGTCCTTTCACCGCTCCATCTATGATGCTGTTCCAGTTACCTCTGCGAATCTTTCTCCAATCCACCTTTTTTGTCTTCTATCTCTCACTGTCAGTCCTTTTCTGTGCCTCAGACTGCAATTCAAATCTTCTCTGCCTGTGCCAAGAGCTTCTCAAAGCTTGACTTTACACAGTCCCTTTTCTCTTTTTCAAATACAATTACTTCTTTACACACAGCCTCAGGATTACATTTCAAAGGAGAAGAGAAAACCCAATATATACATGATTTCTTTTATCATTATCAAGACAATGTCAACCCTTAGAATGCAGGGCTCAAAAATATTTCATTGCAGCAAGTTTCATTAAATTCAGTGGTCAGAGAGAGCATGTTTGGTACAGGGATCTGATAAAGAGAGTCCTGAAGGCTCCCAGAGATGCTGTACGTTAGTCATACATGGTCAGAACAGCGAGTGAGTGAAGAGGCTTTGACAGCGGTAGTGAAAATAACAAAATAAATGCATTAGGCACCCTCCTCAGAGGATGTTTGTGCACACAGAGAGAGGGATTAGTTCTCTACTTCTGCATTAGTACAGATTTTTGTGACCAGTAGATTTTTGCTGATTCCAGCCACTCTTGAGCTATTCTGCTTTCAGTTCTACATCTGATAGTTGTCCTTTGGTTCGAAGGGGCTATGTTGAGAGGGTAGTAATCAAACACTCAAGCCACAAACTGAGATCTCTGCCTCCTCCAAGAATCTCTTTGAAATGTTGCTTGTAAATTGCTTGTTGATATTTGACCATGAGTCACCTCTGCATAAATCTTTGCCAGGTATTAAAACCATTGAAAAGATGTTGGAATGTTGAGATAAGTTGATGTATTAGTGGGAGAAACAGAAATTGGACTGGGCAGCACAGCTTGCATTTAGATAGACAGCCTTCTGTGTGAATGATTTCAAGCAACAAGTTGTGAAAACCTGTTGTGGGAAGAAGCTTAAAACAGCTCTGCATTAAATCTTCCTGTAGAGGAGAAAATCTTCACTTTTCACATTTTTAATCAAGTTTCTGCTTAACTGTATACTGATGAGCTCATGACAGGGGATAGAAAAATGCAAATTTGGTGCATGAGAGATTTTTAATGGAGCTGCTGTTATCGAGCTAAGCAAGTTGTTTGATCAGTATTTAGGGTGGGACTTCTCAAAAAAAATGCTACTGCGCTGCAGGAAAGGGTATTGTTCAACAAGAACATCAGCGTGTTAAGTACCTCTAATCAGGTCCTTGGCAAAGGAGTATGGTCACAGAGGGTGGTATCAGTCGCTGCCACTTGGTTGGATGTAAAACTGAATGTCTGAGTACTAGTGATCTGGGACGCCTTCCCATTTGTAGACTGATATTCTTCCTATCTGTATTCCCCTTGGATTTGCATGTGTTACAGTTCCTTTCTCTTCCTATCTCAGACTGTGTAGCGTCATCCGTAAATAGCTGTCGTATTCCACCCAAGGTGGAATTTGCTGCATTTCTGTGGTGGATAAAGTGATTCCAGTTTTCTTATAGGAGAGAGATCACATGGAAACCGGGCTGAGCTCTGGGCCATGCCCTAGCAATTAATGCTACTTCTGTGGCAAAAAGCAGTTCGGAAACTGTATTATCCATTATCCATCTGCAGACTGGTTCAAAGAAGCACATGCAGCTGGCATAGCTATCTGTATCACCCCATCCATAGCTCTGCAGGGGCACATCCTTGAGATTCTTCCTCCAAGTATTTCTGACTCCTGGAGTGCCTCTAGGTCATTGTCATCTATGCCGTGGGCTGCTACCTGGTAGCACCAGTCACAATGCAAAGGTTAGACTTTCATATCAGTTGGAATTTTATCTTGACCCTGTACATTAAATGCCCAGGAACGGTTTCATCTGGCGTGTCAGCTTCCATGAAGAGCCAGGGAAGAAGAATACAAGAGCAATTAATTGATGGGATAGTTCACACATGCTTAGTGTTTGTCCAGTTCTGTTGTACGGTAAATCAGTTCCAAAACACAGTCAGGCAGCACTGAATGCTTGGGAAAATGCCACATAATTTGCATTTATTATTCCTGCTGTATCTCCAATTATGGTCTTTGGCTTATGCATCTACAGACAGTGAAGAAGGGGGTTCTCTCATAAGGCAGTAAATAGCTGGCTTGTCCTCACCTTGAAAGTGAAATAGGGGCCAGTTTACATCTTTCCATTATGCATTTGTTTAGAGCAATTGCCTTTCTACCAGGTCAGCAGTTCATCCCTGTGTACCTACTTGTCTCTAAAAGATACGGACTGCCACTTACCTGCAGTCCAGGCCCAGCTGACTGTGACTGATGGCTTTGCTTAGACCTTGGGAACTTCAGGCCAGCGGTACATCTCAGCGGAAATAAGGACTTAGCCTTTTTAGAAAACAAATTACTTGTCTGGAAGTTCACTCTCCTTCTGGAGTATAACACAATCGGTGCCCACATGACTGCTGCACACGCTCCCTGTGACCGCAGGCTGGAGAGTAATGCAAGCCAGGGCTCAGCTGCAAACCCTCTGTACTTCTATGACATGGGCTTATTTGGGCTTGAACTGCAAGTGAGGTCAGTGCTCTTGTCACTTGAAGTTCTGGCCTCCTGATGATCCTTTTTTTGCAACTGGCTTGTCCCAAACTGACCTCCTTTAGCTGCTACTTAGCAAATGCACTGTCACACACACACCATGACACCCGGGCACGTAATCACACAATCCCAAATTCATATGAGCCAATTCACTCTCTCTTGTCCCATCTCTTTGCACTTACATGCATTTTTATGATCTTACAAACAGAATCATGCAGGTTGAATCTCTCCAACACACAGGCTCGTGTGGGCACATGCTTTCTTGCTTGTAGATGCAGCTAGACACACAATCGCAAGTTCACAAGCAGTAACATTCAAATTACAAATATTCCCTTTCTTTCTTGTGCACATTTACACACAGTCATAGCACAAACAGAGTCACTTTCATATGTGCTCTAGATCTCATATTTCAACAGTCCCACAAGCCCTCAGACATTGTCTGTCTTGCACAAGCAGACACAATCCCTTGAAATCATCAGATTTCTGTGAACACCAGTGCATAATATGCACACTGTATGGCAGAGAAAGTTATCCAGGCCACCCTCCTCTGCAGCACACATCCACTGTCAGTGCAGAGATCACATGAAAACATGTTTTTATTTTTACTTTACTTAAGATGGACAAAATTAATGAACTGAACTTCACTCTAGCTGTGGGAATGTTTGGAAATCATGTTACATTGAAGGTCTGTTATTTTTTAATATCCCCATATCCCCAGGTGTATTTTCAGATATGATCTATGGGTGGATACTGAGCCAGCTGTAACCCTGACAACAGTGACACAGATGGTAATCAGCAAAATGGACTAATTGAATAATGTTGAGTTAGAACCAGTGCTTTGCAGAACTCTGTAGACCCTGCAATAACTCAGTATAATTTAAAGATGTTGAGTGAATTTCACATTCTCCATTGTGATCCCACACCTGGATATGCTGGAAGGGACTTGCATGTGGACAGCACAGACAATATGAGAGAAATAGCCCAGTGCGACAGTGTGTATCTGGGGAGATCTTTCTGGAATTAAAAGAATTGATTTATCCCCATAAAACTCTTTGAGGCCCTTGAATAACCTAGAGACATGACTATTCATTACCAGTCAACACTTACAGTCAAGGACAGATCTGCCGTATCCCTTAGTACAGTTAGAGCACCATGTGTGTGTATTTTTAGGGCTTTCCATTACTTTATGAGGCTTACCTGTGCCCTGAAAAGGGAGGGACATACAGCAGGTTTGTGTAGGTTTTTTGCTCTGCTGGCATACTAACCTAGGTTGTTAACATGAATCCTCATTTCATGTGTAACATGCTGCAGCGCTGCGCAGGCCAGGGATGTTGCAGGGACACTCTGAGCATCACTGCTCACAGGGACAGAGAAGGCTGGTAGGATGGGGTCTCCGTGGAGCAGAACGCATTTGTACTAAGGGCCACCGTACCTCTGATAAGACACAAGCAGGAGAAGATGTATTAAATAAGTCAGCCCACACAGAAATATGACAAATACCTGGAGGCAATTAGAGTGTCAAAATGGTTGCTAAAAAAAAGGATGAGGAGCTATTTCAGGCCTTCCCACCCTTTGAGGCTACGGTAAGCACACAGGGATGAAAGGCTGGGCCCAGCATAGAGAGCAGAGATCTTTCCCAGTGTTGACTGAGAGGTCTGGGTTAGTGGTGAGTGTGGGCAGCCGAGATCAGCCACCCCCAGGGCCTGTTTCTGTGAGCTTTGAATCAGCCTACCTGCGGCAATAGAGAGGGATGATTGGAAGCAGAAAACAAAGTGTCTCTGAATGGGAAGGGGCATTGACTTTCTGTCATTAATCTTTGAGACCCTCTTTGGCAGACCTAGCAAGGAGAAGAATGATGAGAAATAGCCAGTGTTGTTGCTGTGCAGAGACCACTCCGGCCAACTGATTTATGGGACAATTAAATAATTCAGCCTGACCCTGCAACGCTTTATTAATTCTTGTTCTGTCACCAGGGCTGAGGTGTGCCTGGGGCATATGGGCTTAGGATGGTTGCTTGACAAGCTCCTCTTCCTCGCTGTATCCAGGACACTAGAGCCGAGCCGACACAGAAGGGTACAAAAGAAAGGGGCAACTGGAGTAGCAGAAGAAAGATGCTGCTGGTGAGGAGTGTTGGCAATAGTTCTTGGATGAATGGGGAGCCCAGAGCAATGCAAGATAATTGCCAAGAACAAGACCAGGTCAGTCCAAGCCTGGAGCATCCATCAATTTAGCTATGGTAATTCCAGCAGACATGCACAACTTTGTCCCTGCTTGAGAGCAGAGACCAAGGGAACCTCTTAGCTGCAAAGTTCTGAGTAGCTTTCTCCTGTACACAGTCATTTCAGCTGTGGTGATTGTTTGTGTGCTGCTAACTCCATTAAGTGTAACAGCTCCAGGAATGCTACAGCCATAATTATGTGCTGCCCCTAATAATGAGCCCATTCGTGAGCACTGCAGTCCCGGGTGTGAAAAATGTTTTGAGGTTACATTCGAAGGTCCATCAATGGATAGGGGGTTGGAGTGAAAAGTCAGGAGAGGGATGAAGACACCGGGGTATAGGGGGTGGATGTGTGGGGGGGAGGTTGATGATGTGCTTTTGCCAAGATAGTCTGGGTGGCATCTGACATTTCAGAAAGCTGTAAAAAGCCAGAAAGTAAACAAGCTTCATTAATTCCAGCAAAGGGCAACGTACGTAGCTGCTGGCTTCTGCTCTTTTCTTTAGCTTTCTCCCTTATTGTCTAAGGGCTTTATTGTCGTAAATAGCTTCACAAATTGCATAACAAATAGCTTTAAAATATTTAAATAGTCGAATGATAGGTAACTCACATTCCATGAAGTGAGTCTTTTTCTTCCTTCCGTCTTTACATTGCCATATATGCCTCCTTTTCTCTTTCTCCCACTTCACCGTGTGTCTCTGTTCCCTTGATAATCTTCCTTGCTCTCTGCTTCTGCCCCTCTCTCTGTCTCTCTCCTTCTCTCTCTGCTTCTCAGTCTGCCAGACAACGTGCGTGTGTTCCCAATGCCTCCAGTGTTTAGCACAGTTATTCTCTGAGCGGTTGGGAAGGAAGAGATTTGGGGTGGAAAATTTAATGAGGTGATCCATACGCCAGCTGTTTCCCATTTGTGTTTGTTTCTTGCTGGAACAAGTTAATTTGTACATCCACTTGGCAAACTGAGGGACAAAGTGTCAGAGTCAAGCTCTGTGGACACACACAGACTTTCACGTGCTTTTGCTCATGTGTGATTTGGGAGATGCAGAGCTGTAGCCCAGGGTCACAGCTAAACTCAAGCTAAGCCCCACCCCAGGCTATGCCCAGCATAAAGCTGCCAGGAAGAGATCTGCAAGCAAGGCGCCTTTCAGACAGGGGAAAGCAGCTGGAGAAAGCAGCAGACATCGAACTGCACATGCAGCAGTGACAGACATTATTTGCAGAGGTGCCAAATAATTTCTGCAGGCTATTTCAGTTCAGGCACAGGGTAGAGAAACCACGCTTACTCATAATAACCTGTCGTGCTGAGGAGTGCCTGGATATGGATGACAATTCATCCAGGGATGCTCTCCCTCTCTTTTCTCAGGGCTCATCTGTTGGCCCACACATAATATTAGAAGATGCTGTATTCTTAGATATGAAGCATCATATTCAGGCATGAATTTATTTTCCAAAGTGAAGATTTGTAGTCTGTTCCTGTTTGTGGAAAGGTCCCTTTTTGAAGGACCTGAACCAAAAAAAAGATACAGACTCACCTATGGATACTAGAGACAGCTCTCTCACTTGAGAGAGCTTGGTTTCTCTCTTGCTGCTAAGTTCTGTGAAAGTCAAACTGGGCAATAGTGAATCTTGTTCAGCCAAGGGTTGTTTTATTATTTAACAAGCCTACCCAGAGTTATAATCAAAGTGAAGAGCAACTTGGGAGTATATGTTTAATATCATGCTCCAGGATTATGTCACACTGTGTCTTAAGGCTAAGATGTGACATTGGAGAGTCGGTTACTCCGTATCCACTGGGGCAGGTGTTCATACTCGGGACGATGAGAAGAGGCGATGTGACAGTTTTATCTTGTGACTATTGGTCTCCTGTATAAAGGAAAGTACAGGAGGTGCAAAAGTACTGCCGTTCTCATAATCCAGCACAGATACATGAGGTGAGAGTAGCTGCACAGAAGTCCTGACTCCTTCCCAAGAGTTCAGGAATGGTCTTCGCTGTGGCCTGCTTGCCTGGGCTCTCTGTTTCTGCTATTTTTGTGTCAGCTTATGACACTGAGACTATGCAGCATAGAGAAACTTCTTCTTTGGTCCAAGAATCAGCCAGAAAGCAATCTCCTGTCTTCTGTGGCTTGCCTCCCACTGCTTCAGAAGGTTCCTTTTAGATGAGCCTGGAATTCATTCTCTGCTATCATGGCTTGTGGTTAATAGTGCTGCTAACTTCAGCACCACTGGGATCTTTCCTCCAGCTGGAGAATCACCATGGAGACCCCTGATGTGTCTGTGCACCCAGCACACCTCTTGGCCCTGGCATTAATCCTTTTGCAATGTACCACAAAGTCAGCTTTAGCTTGGAGGAACAATCAAATAAATATGAAAACTGCTCCCAGAGGAGGTAAATATTCGCTAGACAAGCAGAAAGAAAAGCAATAATATACCATGTAAGCTACTGCCTTTTATTAGCTCAGCTTCCTTTTCTCCCCTTGTAAAGTATTGTTGCATTGTTATATTAATCTTTACTCTGAAGCAAATTAAAGCAGGGACAGTTGTCAGAGTATTATTAAGAACATCTGTTTAATTAGGGCTGCATTTGCATCCATTTGAGAGAGAAATTTAACACCCCTGTTCATGCACTCCTGCTGTCTCACTCCCCCTTCCTACCCTTCCCCAGCTACGTTGCATGCCAGAGGAAGAACGTGTAGTGAATACAGGAGCGCCTGGGGCCTTTATTACCTTCCATTTCTTCTGCTCATAAGAGGTGTCAGTTCTTCCTATTAATGCTGGGGAAGGAGGCGGGGCAGGCAGGGAGGTATAGCTGTCGTGGGGTTTTTTAGTGATCTCTGTCTTGAGAGCCTCTATCCCTACTTTCTTCCCCTCAGAAAATAATTTGGAATACTGTAAAGAGATCATGAATAACTATTAATTATCATTAGCAATTTGCCATTCCAGGCCAGCCTTTCATCTGGGAATCTCAGAGTAGTTTTACAAATGCTAATTAATTGAGACTACTTCATGAAGTAGTCTGTTAAACTCATTTTACAGGGCTGAATCAAGGCTAAGAGATACGAAGCAACTTGCTTGAGTTGAAGGTGGTGCTGCCAGTGGAACCCAGGCTTCCCAGCTACAAATTGCATGTTGCAACCACCCCACAAGTGAGGTTCTCAAGCTCTCCCACCTTCCCTGCAATGCCCCACTGACGCTTGCACAAGACAACACCAGCAGGTGATAAAAACAGTCGCCAAAGCTTTGGCCTTGTCCATTTCTTTGTTTTCAGAAGATGGTTCACAAAATACAGATAACGATAAAATACAATGATCTAACTGCAATCAGATTGCAGGAATTTGAAGGGAGGTACAGGACTGCTCTGAACACATTCTGTTCCTCCTTAAACATGTGCTACTGGTCTTTGTCAGGGCTGTGATCCAGCAAGGCTTTTGGTCTGACCCATTCAAAACAGTTCTTACAATCTTATACTTGTGTGTCTCCCTTTCTCCATGTATCTCTGCATTTCTGTGTCTTTCCAGATTGCAGTATCTGATTGTCTAGGCACCATTTCTTCTGTATTTGTGTTGCCATTTACCCAGGCAGCCAGCAGTGAATTAATCATTATGTCTACAGTCTCAGTTGGGTGAGGTATTGACTCACAGATTCAAGTCCAGGAGGCCAAGAGCTTGTTTGTTACCTGATAAGACTAAACTTCATTTGGGGCTGCCCAAGATGTCACGAGTGGTTTAATGAACTAACTTCGTGAACTATGAAGGTCGGAGCTTAGCTCTGCGCCAGTGCACAGGAAACACAGTTTATGTATATGATTGGTCCTATTCTGTGTGCAGCCATTCGGCATGCTGCAGATCACAGCAGTGCAGGGAAGTGCTTGCAGCGAAGAACAGTTACGAATTCACAAGAGTTGAGAAAAAGAGAACTAACTTCTCTTCCTCCAACCCTTTCTCTTCTCCATGCCCTATCTGTCCTATCATATGTTTTTGAAAATTAGAAATTTCAATTGAGTCAAACCTTTTTCTCCATTTAGCACAGACCATTTTCCCCTAAGAGTATATTCCCTGAAAGGTCTGCCTGTTCAAACATATAAATTATCCACAGACTCAGGCTATCTGCTGAGTTAATCAGGTTTAGAGCGATGTCAGGTCACTCAGAAGTTCAAAGCAGTCCTTACCTATGTGTGAATCCAAATTCCAGTGAGCAGTCTGAGATATTGTAGCAAGAGCTCTTTTACGTGCTAGAAATAGTAAAAAAACCCATAAATCTGAGCTCCGTTTACGAGTGCTTGGAAATATCTGGGGTTCTGGGATAGTCTAAAATATCTGGACTCTGAATATTTGAGGCTTTCCCATCATTATAAGTATTAACCATATAATTAGGTATTATCTGAGAATTATCCGTAAATACTCACCGCAACATGATATTTGCTAAGTAATAATTAGGCTATGAAAGGAACTCAAATAATACCTTCGTCTAGAAAATTAAAGGCCCTGCATTGCATTTATACAGCGCCATGCTGAGGGGGTAATAGGGTTTAAAATTGCAGTAAATTATAGTTAGACCAAATCTCAGCCCTCTAAAGTATAAAGAAGCTAGAGGACAAAAGAGAATCAGGCCTCCAAAGAAATTTTAGAGTCAGAAAGCTATGTAGATTACGGTTCTTTATGGCAAGTTTGAAATCCAGTCAGTGAAAGATGCGGGCATCACAGTGTGCTTTACCATCCAGCTCCAGAGGAGCTGTCTGGCTGTCATTAGCATGATGGAAGGCCCCCAGGCCATATTCACACATTTCTGATACCAGGTTAGGTTCTGTGCAGGAGCTTGTCCTGCTGTACCCAGCTCCCTGGGCACTGCACAAAGCCATGCACTGACAACTACAATATCCTCATCGATGGGTTGACCATGTTACCAAAAAAAGACGGGGCAAGGCACTAGGTCTGTTCACAGGGGCAGTACCTGGGAAACACACCTCCTTCTACACTTTCATTTCAGTTCAAGTCCCCATTTTCCAAACTCAGGTTCTTCTCAGAAGTACAGGATTTTTCTTCTCTAAACTTTCACTGTCTTAGATTGGGTGAAATGAGAGCTACCAAGGGGATACAGTTATATTTTGCTTTGGTTTGCAGTGTTTCAAAACTCTCCTGATGAGCACAGCAGAATCTTCTGTATCTATTTATCATCATTAGAGATTGAGTTGTACCTAAGGAAGACAAACTTATGAATTTCATTGAATTTCATATTTCCATTAGATTCATTTCAGAATCACAGGGCACAAGCACATTTAGGGCAAGCCTTTGCTGCGTAGGACTAAGTGCCGAGTGTCTCAACTCAAACTACAAAATTAAAGGGGAATTTAAATGTTAGATCATTTGTATTTGAACTTTGCCCTCCCTTCCCCTTTGAACACAGCCTAAAACAGGGATAGTAACCTTCCACATGAACTCCCATCTCAGTTTTATAAATATAAATCCACTCATGTTTGTGTAGATGTGTATAGATAAGCACTTCAGAAGAGATCGGGAGGAAGCAAATAGTTCTGCATGCACAGCAGGACTTGAAAAGCAAGCTGCAAATAAGGCTTAGGGCCACACAAAGAGCTTTGAAAGTAAAACAACCCCCTGAGTAGCTGCTCAGTTGTGGGTGGTCATGTCTACTGGATGAGGATAGAATCAGCTTTGGATGAGGATGGGGTCACAGAGATATGGCAGGACATTCTAGCTACAAACTGATCATAATGCATCTGCTGAGAGACCTGAACGAAGTGTGGCTGAGTAAGCTTGGTTCTGAAATTGTCTGATGTTTGCATTGCAGGAACTTGAAACTTGACCATTAAAAGTAGTGTTTAAGGTTATTTTTTTTCCCTTCCTCAATCTGATAGGTTCTTTTAATTTTAGCACTGGTGATCTCTATGCATTAGAAAAAAGGCACTTCTGGTATCCTGTCTGAAACCCAGGATTTACTAAAAGCTCATTGTGTCCTAGTGGTTGGCAGTTTATTTTTTTTCCAAGAATAAAAGCAGTATTTGGCTTTTGGAAATGGGAAATAACAAAAGCGTACTGCTTATGTGAGGCTTCCTTATTCCTCTTCCTGCGTGCTTTGCTTGTGGGATTACAGCACATTTAGGTTTCCTCTCATGTGCAGCCAAACCTCTAAATGGATACTTTGGTACCTGGTGCATTTTGATCGATAATACTTGCTGTCTCTTGGTTACTTGTAGAGAGGGTCCATGAATGAGAACAAGCAATACAACAGGGTGCTATAACCAGTGGCACAAGTCACCATCCGCAGCAGCTGACACGTGACTCCTTTTGCCTTGAATATGTTTGCCTGGGTATAGCAGTACACTCCTCATCACTGTATTTTGAATAGTGATTTTCTATGGATGAGAACCCAGCTCTCATCTTGCTTCTTGTTTGATAGCTCCTTGAGCTTTCTCCTTACCCAAGAAAGAAAGGACATTTTCCAGCAAAGAGATGTCTGCACTGAATGGAAATTTAGTCTTTGTGTGTAGTCTTTAAACACTTCCATAAATAGATCAGAGCTGATGAAAGGTGCTAGCGTGGCAGTCATAGCAGTTGGAATCCTCTGCAGGAGGGGAACAAAATGAGCACATTCTCACTCCACACCTTGCACCATCACGATGCCTCAGACCTCCTGCTCTGGCCTCTGCATCTGAGAAATGGCTCCCATTTCTGGACAGCAGAAACCAGTGGAGTGGAGGTAGTGCAACCTGAAGTGGGGATTTCTTGGTATAGAGACCTGTCTGTTCACACTGGCATTGGGCCTCGCCAAACTCAGTTCACGCCGCTACCTAATGGCCACCAGTCAGGGCCAATCTGGATTTATACAGGATTAGGACCCGATTATCTCTAGCTTGGAGCAGGTGACAGTTGGGAGTCTGGCATCCGAATTTAATTCTAATCTCTTTTACACTCACCCTCTGGCAAAGACCATTGGCTTCATGAGATCCAAGTCCTGCCCCAGTCATTTAGTAAGAGAGAGAGGCTGTGAAAATTGCATACCATTAGGAAATAAGAGAGGTGAGGAAAGAAGACAATTTGTCTAAAAAAAAAAGTGTGTGAGGGCATCGATGGTGCTTGAATCTGTGCAGAAAGTGCAGTATAAACATTAGCTGTGGTGCAGGAGGCTGAATCAATTGAAATCTCAAACATTTAAAAATGTTTTTATTAAAGTTCCCCTTTCAGCCTTTTTATTGTAGGTTTTAAATTCTAATGTGCAGAGAGGACAAAGTAGGTGACTTAAACCTGCCACTGCCTGGTGAACTCTGGCTTTTTATATTGGCAGTCCTCTGCCCAGAAGGCTTTGAAAAGAAAATGTGTTTCTGTGCTCTGATCCGTGAAGGATCTGTGCTATGTTTGTTCACTTCACAGAAGTAAACACCTACGTGTTGAGGATAGAAAATTTAAGGACAATGCCATGCTGGTAACATTAAAACTAGGTTAAGACTCTTGTAAATTTGGCTGAGGATATTTATAAAACCCAGTCCATATTCAGTGTACACAGCTATACCAGCTTGGTTCAGGTCTGCATCCTGCCTAAGTTTTGGACAGGAGTCTGCAAGTTAAAACGTACGTATTGGAGCAGATTGGAGATTGGAGCACCTCCCTTACGAGGAAAGGCTGAAAAAGCTGGGACTCTTTAGCCTGGAGAAGAGAAGGCTGAGGGGAGACCTTATTCTTGCTTAGAAGGATCTAAAGGGTGGGTTGGAGGAGGATGGAGGCAGACTCTTTGAAAAGAGTGGTTCCCAGTGACAGGGCGAGGGGCAACGGGCACAAGTTGGAACATAGGGAGTTCCATTCAAACATAAGAAAAAACTTTAGGGTGAGGGTGACGGAGCACTGGAACAGGCTGCCCAGGGAGGTTGTGGAGTCCCCTTCTCTGGAGATGTTCAAGACCCGCCTGGCTGCAGTCCTGAGTAATGTGCTCTAGGCATTCCTGCATCAGCAGGGGAGTTGGACTAGCTGATCTCTAGAGGTCCCTTCCAGCTCTAAAAATTCCATGATTCCATGATTCTATATTGAAGGACCCGACAGTTGTTAGTTGTTCCTCAAATGTCTGATGCAAAGGGCGTCATGCTGGTAAGCCTATGGGCATGTTTATTTTGCAGAGCTCTGTAGATTTGAATGCTGCAGCACTGTCCCAGCTATTTGTAACCCATATCTACGAAAGATTACTGTCTGCCTGTCTGTGGGAGGAATGTTTCATGAGTGCTCTGTGAGCTGCTTCCATCAGACTCAGCCAGGTTAGTGCAAACAAATAATTTATGCCATTTGAGCTAAGCTGACCGATTATGACTGAAGTGGATCAAGGAATGCTCTCAAGAAGCAATCTGTCTGCTGAGCTGCAGCGATGGTAGCTTCTGACAGAAGGGCAATAACAGTGCCGTGAGGTAGGGAAACGACGTCTTAAACTTCTCCAGCTGGTCTGTAGAAGGGCCATCTTTTGAAAAAGGTGTTCTGGCATGGATGCCAGCCTGCTAACTCAGGTTCCTCTGCAGGTGCAGGGCCCTCCCAGTGGGGTATCAGTATAAATCTCATAGCAAGTTTTGCAGGTCTTGTTTTGTGAATTGCTACCACCTCAGCCACGTTTCCCCAGTGAATTCAGACAGATAGGTGAGGGTTTTTCACTTGCCATTGCAGAAATTTCCATATTCCAGCCATCTGGCCTTTTGGGAATGAATCCCACGGCTTTATAGTGTCACAGCCCTAGTTCAACATCCTCGGTAACCAGCATTCTTTCCTCTGCGGCTTCTCACAGTCCCAGCGCTAGGACATTGGATGCTGCACTCTGCCTGGTAAGCTTTGGGTCTAAGGCTGTAGGATCAAGCAGCTCTGAATCTTTTATTGCAAGACAGAGATCCCGCATGGCAATAGCGAGCAATCAGCACCATCTGCCACTGTGCAAAGTCTTGTAGGCTTTTCTGTAGCTGGAGGAGGTTTCTCTCCACTGCCACCTGTATGCCATTTAAATTATGTATGTGTCCCCTCCCTGATATCTTTGTTTCCAAATGAAAGGCAGAGATGAGAGAGCAAGATATTGCTGGTCTGACTACCTTTCAAGCACTCTAAATCTGTCATGTAACATTCGGAGTGGTTCGGGCTTGGTTCTTGCATGGTTCCCACTGGGGCAAAAGTAGAAGTATCCTCCTCACTGGATCAGGCTGCCATTTTACTGTATAGGCCATTGAATAAAGAATTACATTCACTTTGCTGTGCATCAGCCCGGGTCAAGTGCCATTATCGTTTCTCATTTCTTGAAATCTTCTTCCCCACCTTCTCTCTGTTTTCTTTTTTTAAACTTTAAAAAAATCAGGAGGTGGTATTGAGCTTTGGAGTCAGAGTCCCTGGTGGATTATTAACACCAATAATGAAGAGCACAACTTTACGAGGACGAGGAGTTTGTTAAACTCATTAATTTTATTCATAATAGGAAATTAATGTGCAGAAAGGCAATGCCAGCCTGGCAGTAATTGCTTTTTGGTTTTAAAACACTAAGTGGAAAAGTTAAAAGTCATTTCCAGCTGCTGCTTCCTTTCTCTCCTCCTTCACTCCCCCCTTCCTTCTCTTACTCTTCTCGTCTTTTATTTTTGTTTCACAAGAATTGATTTATTTTTTCTTCTGCCGCTTCTTCATTACGAGTCATTATATATCATCATTACAAGGCCTTGGTCATATTTCATTGCTTTCCCATTATGTTTTCATAATTCTTTCTGTCAATATTACTGTACAGAGCAGAACTGGGCAGAGAATTGAAGCAGCTCAGGTCTGTTTTGGTGCCTTAGCTCTTGTTGGAGTTAATGAGCAGCCATATCTCTGGCCACTTTTGGCCTTCGAGCAAGCAGATGCAATTTGTTTTCACTCTTTCACTGAATACACCATCTCCTTCAGGCAATGGGGTTTCCCGTGGTTCAAGGTTAATGCCTTGTGAAAATGTAAATACTATTTCATGCTCTCTTTAAAGTTGAAATAGCTCTTTCTCCTGTAGACTTCAGAATGTGGGAGAAGGGAAGATTATTAAATAAAATAATTGAAGGGGAGCGCTGACCAACCTAAATCTTGCTTAACATTGTCTGGCATTGTGATCTTTCATGCTCTTGGAAAGGAGCATCATTCGATATTTACACTGCCAGGAGAAAATCTGCCATGTCAAACTTGCTGCTGCTGTAATGCTGTGGCCCTGGACTAAACCCGAAACTTTCTTTGAGGTTTGATAACACTGTCATAAGTACAGCTTAGTCCTGGCCTGAGCCCAGAAGTTCATGGTCTTTATGGTCTGACTCATCTAAGTTTTATGTAGAAGAAAATGTGTGGTTTGGTTGTCAATGTTTCACATATACATATACCCAAATGCATGCAGTCAGCTTCAGCTTTGCTTGGAGACAGAATGGGAATGGTGTGAAAAGGTCAGAGACAAGTGTCGCGCTTCAATTTGAAGAGAGGAAGGAAGGAGTAAAAAGTTTAATCTTTTTAGTTCTGTTTTTATTGTTGTAATAAATTTTATCAATTTCCTACATGCAAGCAGATTCTGAAAAACTATATGCAAAGTTCCCAGAGACTTACAGGAAAACTGGAAAATTTAGAGGCAGCTTTGTAGTGCCTTTCTTCCAGGGTCCTAAGGTGATTCAGAGAAGGCCTTGAGAACTGCTCTCAGTCAGACTTGGTCTCTGCTACGGAGTCTCAGTTTGGGCTTCTTTTTAATTGTCTAGACAAGAACATTAACTCTGGAAAAGTCCTGTGACCCAGTTCTAGATGCAGACCTCCTGACTCATCTCAAGTGCACCAAAATGTAAAAAAAATTAGTTATCATCCTTTTCTTGCTCTTTCCTTCTCTTTCTTTGTTATATCTTCAGTGTGTGTATGGCTTAATTTTAGTTCTGATAAAACCAAATGGCATTTTAATTTTTATAGCATGATTTATTGTCATTTGGGGTTTAATTTATGAAAAAATAATTGAAAAGAAAGAGAGATTTAACCCTGACCGGCATTCTTGATAGCTATAAGCCTTAGTTATGAGACTGAAGCTATTTCAGGACATATTTTTATTCACCCAAGCAGGACAGGGATTTATAATTTTCTGATACTGGTTCTGTGCAAAGGCCTAATTGTTTGCTGGCTCACTGAAAGAAGATTTGAAAAGAAAAATAATATGATGCTCATAGTACGCTTTTTTCTACTCATTTTCTGCAATCAAAATGAAATACCAAGGAAGTATACCTGTTGTTTATTCCGTTTCTCTGCTCCATCACAGACCTTCTCTGTTGCTTTGTGGTATGACCACTCTGTCTGATAGTCACTCCATTTGATATTCAGGAGTGAGGAAATACCTGTGTTTCCATCTAGCAAAGTCTACTGGTCTTCTCACACATAAAGATCTCCTCACCTGCCCCTTGAAGGCTGCACTTCCTTCTTGCTCCATGACACATCCACATGATTGCGGAGTGCCAGGGCAGAGAAGAAAAGAGTGTTACTACCAGCAGCCATGCTCCTCGTAGCCCACCCACCAGTCATTCGGGAAGGATGAGGTCTCCTTTCCTTCCTTTGGAAATTTTGCTCCGTATCACCAAGGATTTGTGTCTGCTATAATTTACAGCCAATTTAGAGAACCCTCTATTTTCTGTCCCTCCTCCTTTCAGGCCCTGGTCCCGCCAGCACTATCTGGCAAGCCAGGAAGACTTTCATCTCTATCTGGCTTCAAGGATTGCAGTTCTGTCCAGGTCCTAAGCAGACGGTGGCTGCCTCATTGTCAGGAGTCATCTATGCCTCTGCCACAAGCAGCCTGGCAGGCCAGAAAATATGGTTACCAGGCTGCCTTTCTAACTCCTGCTATGCTCCTGCTCTGTGAACTGCAGTGGGATTTCATCTTCCTGCAGGGCTATGCCTCTCAGAGCCTGACCAGGACTTGGCAGCATCCAACAGTGCCCTAGAGGACCACAAAATAGCACAGACACATTTACCAGCACCTCTTTTGTTCTGTGAAGATGCACATGGTGCCTCATCAGAGGCCAGTCATGCTGTGATCCATGGGTCAAACCCCAATAGCTTGCCAGGGATCCAGCCTATATCAAATGGGACAGAGCTGTGTCCCCCAGCCCTTCTGCACCAGCTCACTGCCCTAGCTGGCTGCCGGACCACGTCCTCTGCTCCCTCTTAATGGAAGGCGACACTGTGGCTGTGCTCCGTAGCATGACCAAAAGGCATTTGGCATCTGGAGAAGCAGCATGAGTGCTTGGACCCAGCCCCAGTGTGTGCCAGGACCTAATTGGCACAACTGGTCCTTGAATGCTAATCAGGTTCCTTATTAGCATCACCCAGCAAAGGCACCGGGGAAGGAGTAGCAAACAGAAGCATAAGGAGTGCTATCTGAGTCCATTGGAAGGGTCTAGCTAATCCTCTGTCCTGTCCAAATGGCTGGCATGCGCTCAGCTGCAAAGAGGGATCTTTCCACTAATGCTTTTCTTTATCTTCTGTAGCAGCTGTGGCCAAGCTCAGTATTTATATTAGTTCCTTTTAAAATCCTCTTGGTCTCTATTTTATCTGGTAGTGAATTCCACGGCTTAATTATGCATTTGAAAAAAGTAATAATTTACCTGTATTCATCGTAAATGTGATGCCCTTCCCTCACTCCCCTCCCCCACTACTTTATTTTATAAATTCACAAGTTTGCACATCTTCATCACAAGATGCCATTGCAAGGTGGATTTGTTAAGAAGGTTTTCTTTGGTGCCTGCTGTGTACAGCGCAGCGAGCACATGCCACAGTGAACGATGAGTATGTGCAAGGCTGCAGCTTCCTTTTTTCCTCCTGGTAAATGTGTCTCTGTGCACTTGGTCACTGGGGATTTATGCAACGTTTTCCATACGCAAAAACTGCGATACAAAAAAAGCTTGGCTCCACTTTCACCTGCAGAGGGAGCTCTGTGAGGGCCAGGGAGATGCTAGCTCTGCTTTTTCTGTGCAGTTCTGCTAGGTTTCTCACATTTCGGACCCTGGGCTGTTTGTCAGAGACCTTTCAGCAGGACCAAACTCATCTGGACAAAAAAAAAAATCCCACCACATTCGTTCCCAAGCAAGCTCCCTTGCTTTTCTGTGCTTTAAACATCTTTGAGTAAACCGCTGTCAACGGCATCCTCTCCTTCCCTCCCTCTATGGGGTCTGTCTTGTGAGCACAGCACGAGTGAAGAAGAACAGCGAGCAGATGTTTGGATTTCACACTGCACCTCTCATCCCTCCCCATCTGCTAGTCCTGGAAGAAGATTTTTCACCAGTAAGTGCAATGGGGATTCTTAATGAACAGCCTCTGCTAAGCCAGAAAAAGTGTTCTGTGAATACCAGGGGCAGCTGATGGATGTGTGCTGGTGTTGAGGGCAAGATGCTAGGGCAAGACAATTCAGAGTTCCTCCAGCCTTTTCTTTAGCGGAGGGGGGTAGATCAAGGACCACTGACCAGACCTTTGCCAGTTCTGTGAAGCTTAACATGACTGTCAGTCTGTGGCCTCCAGTGTTGAAGGACGGATGGTGTGAATCACACTCCTGGTGCCTGATTGTCTGTGGTCTTCTTGTATCTAAGAAGCTGGGAGGAAGAAGCTTTTGGTTTCCTTTCTGAAATGCCCACGTCCTCAGGTATCAGGAATTAAAATCCTAGTCTTAATGTCCTGACATGACACCTACTGCATTTAAATGCTGATATTTATTTGTGCAGGGAAGGAAGTAAGTGAAATCTTAACCTATATAAGCAGGTTTCTAAAGCGCAATTCTAGCAATACAACACAATATTCTAGCAAAAGATAAAATCACTGTGCTTTGCATATATTAGGGATGTGGTGATAAAACAGGCATTTAGATAGCCAAAAATTCTCAGTGGATTACGCTAGGAAATGCAGCTACTAAAATGTGATCTGAAAATGGAGTGCATTTTTCCAGCTAGCACATAGCACAGTCCTGGGATGATATAAAGCCATGGGCGTGATTTTTTGTCAGTCTGGGCATGTGTTTCCTACAGAAAGATTCACCCCCTTTGGAAACATGTTCTCTGATTGTGATTCCTCTCAGCAGTTTCTCTCTGACCTTTGAGTTTAGAAAGCCCTTAAATACCAGAAAGAAGGAAAGCAAAATATTTGTAGTGATAAATTTTCACCCTTGCTGGCAAGTCAGTCTTAGCCCTATTTTTGTGACATTGTCAGGCTCTAATGGATCAAAAATGGACCTTGTTTCCAATACTTTTCACTCCCCAAGCAGGCACCTGCGCATTAGGCCACATTTTGTCTCCAGAGTGTAATAAAATGATGTAAAATTTTAGAGATGTTATATGTTTTGTTTATGTGCTTTATTTTATACATTTCAAATGGATAAAAATGACAGACTGGAAATGTGGTACTTTTGCAAAACTGCACCAAATTGCCAGCAGCATCCTAAACTAGAGTACCTGTAAATAGACTCTACGGCATATGGAGAGCCTTGCTGCAGGTCTAGCTTGAGTGGCTGGTGGCGAAGAGGCATTCATTGTTCATCTAAACACCTCCCAGTTACGCAGCTCTACAAAGTGGCAGCTGGGACACCCTAAGCATGGGCACTTGGACTCAGAAAACCCAGTGACTCAGCAGGCAAGTCCTGTGTGAAAGGACACCCGAACTAGCACCGTGGTTTTCCACTAGCAGATGCTGTGCTTGCTGGAAGCGTCCTCCTGCATGCAAGTTAAAGAACCTGAAGGCAGCAAAGAGCCCAGCGGACTCTCTGTTGAGACGTGGCTCACCTCAGTGCGCTTGCTGTGATCTGGCTGGATTCCTTCCGCTCACTTTTAGATCAATCCTGCAGTTTCAGACAGATGTGGTATGTTTTACAGTCTCTGCCAAACTGCTTGGTTGTCTGGCAGTGTGCTGCTGTAAGGTCTGCTGCTTGCCATGCCAGTACTGGCTTTATTTCAGTGACAGATGACATTTTCCTAGTGTATGCATAGTTTATAACCAGCTTTTATTAAAGCTTTCTCCTTGAGCAAAAGGACATCTATTATGAGCAGAGACTGGCAATGGAATCAGAGGTCTTTGATGCCATCCTGTTGATTGACTAAAAACGTACCATGTCCTGCTTCACAGAGCACGGCAGGAGTCTAATGACAGAAAATATCTCCTTTCCTTGCATCTTCAGGTGTCTGTAAGTCAGCACTTGGCCCAAATATTCTCCCTTCACTGTCTTTCAGAGCCATGCTACTGCTGCTATTTCTGCCTCTGCATAGCTTCTCTCTTGGCTTCCTTAGACTTCTTGCTACTCTTTCGCAAACATACAAACCGTCAGAAAAAAAAGAGCCAACTGCATGTCTTCTTCGGGGAGTAACTTGCATGTGCATTTATTTTTAGCAATAATTTTCCTGTTTGATGAAACACACTCATGTTTTGATTCTGTGATTCCATATATATCTGCATAGTGGAGGAAGGGAGGTGTGGCACATGAACATACGCAGCACATGGATTTTGTAGGAGTGTGGATGTGAATATACATTATTTTTGTATGCATGTGTGCATGTGTCTGTAGATGCCTCTTGGTCTGTGCCACGCGCAGTATATGACAATGCAATAATTTTATACATATTTGATGCATTTCTGTGCAACATTAATATGGTTTATTCTTCACGTGACTCCTTGTTTTAAACAACCAGCTTATTGTTTTAAGCTCTGCCTCTCTGTGACCTATGAAGGATAGGTAAATAAGGAGCCAGAGAATGGAGTGGGACAGCTGGGAAATTATTGATATTGAAAATATCAGCAAGCATCAGCCCTTTGATCACAAAGCGTGTTTACAAAAGGACCTTTCCACTGCATGAGGACACTTGCACACTCCACCAAGCTAGTTGGCATTCAGTGCATGCCATAGCATCTGGTTCTGTCTCTTGCTCTGTAGCTGTCCAGAGAGAGATTGTAAAATGAGTCGACAGGTAGATAAATAAAGAGAGAAAACTGGTCTATTGTCAGAGACAAATGCAGGTTTATGTAGATGTAACTTGACAGGAGGCGGGGAGGGATGAGTCACGTTTGCAGACTGTGTGTGGAGGCATTGCAATTGCACTGGAGCCTGTGGCCCAAAGGTTCAGGGAAGCTGGCTGGGAAGAATGGGAAAGGAGTGGGGAGAGGTGGGATAAGGACTATCAGTTAGCTGGACCTGGTTCAGTTTCAGCCCTTGTGCCACACCTGATGCCAGCTGTGCCACCTCACTGCTGCAAAGCATTTATGCTCCCACAGGTTGTGATCTGATTGTGTTGATGCTGGTTACAGCCTCAGGGCTCTTTCAAAACAGAAATAATAAATCGCACCAGTCTGCTCTGTGCTGCAACCTCATCTGGGTACGGACCTGAACCTTCTTCTGAACCGTTTCCTTGGGAGAAGGGTTGAATCGCTGCAAATCAAGAGCAGAAAAAGAACTGTGTGATCACCCAGTCATGTCACCCCCAGTCTGGTCTGCAGATATTAATACAATTTCTGTTGTGGTTTTTTTTTCCCATGGGAAACTAGTGTATGACTCTGATGGCTTTTTTGGGGGGTTTTTTTAAACAAGGAATCAGCAATATCTAGCAAGACAGTGGGTCCACTTTAGGATTTCACAGCCTTACCCCAGGTATGTTGTGACTGGTATAAAACCACCTGTAGCCGGAGATGGCATAGTGGAATCTCTGTCCCCTGGCTAAGACTGCCGGATGCTAATCACAGTGTAAATACTAATAATTAATAATAATGTATGAGTAGCTATCTGAAACTCTCCCTTGCTCAGTGCCATCCACGTTGGCAGGCAGTGGCAGGAGATGGCTCAGTACTTCATAAACAGCATTTGCAAGCTTTTGTTCAGACTCAGTACAGATGTTCAGTTCAGCCATGTTTGTGCCCCTTTTTATTCACTGTTGGCTAATACACAGGGAGAGTCTGGCTCTTTGGGGGAAGGGGGTTGTTTGTGGTTGTTCAGAGCACATTTAGAAAGGCAGTTATGGGTAAGTGTGAGAACGGACCTTAGATCATAAGTGTTAGCTGAATCCTTTGCGATAGGAGAATCTCAGTCCCTTGCCAGTGTGCTCGTCAATATGTGTCTGCTCTAAATTGCACACTCCCAATGTCCCTGCAGATTAGACCATGTTTGGAAATCAGTGAATTTCTAATGCTATAGTGCTATGACAGGAAAATATCCCTAAGAGGAAAAATATCTTAGATTTCACTGAAGTGATCTACACACTACAATGATGGGAACAGAAAGTAAGGAGGAGGGAAAATTCACCTGTCTCAGAGGCTGCTAATTTCCAGCTCTCTCCTATGACATACAGAAGAAAGATTCTGGGTTTTTACTTCTGAATCTCTCTATCCCTCTCTCTTACTCACATGACTTTTTTATAGATTTAACCCCCCTTCCCTTGTCATTTCCTCACACACAGAGGCAGTGTTTTATAGCTTTAGGTTCTGTATCTTTCTCACACATGCAAATACCTGTATACAGAAATGCACACATAAGCTGCTTTTATAGATTCAGGTCGTGTGTATGTCTGCCTTATAGTTGAGAAGGTTCCTATAACTTTAGCTTGCACATATATAGTCTCTCACATACATACATACATGAAAGCATGTTTCTATACATTTAGTTCTGGTGTCATGCAGAAACAGGTTTTGCTCCTTTTGAAAGGTAAGAAGTGTGGGAAGGGGTTGCCAAGCTCTACATTTCCAGAAGTCAAATTACAAGATCTGCAGAACTCTTTGCTGTGGTAAACCACAGTTTAGCCATAGGAGACAGAAATGCTTTAATTTAGCTGAAATTACTGGACTTAGTAGAGTTAAATGTCATGTATATCATGGTAAATGTAATATGTGTCATATACAAGAGATCATTCTAGATAATCAGCTAGCTCCCTCTTACTTTCAAAGAAAGTTTGTGTTTTCTTTTGTGCTGTTTACTTCTGGAAGAAAAAATGCCAAAGCAATAGAAGAATGTACAGTTATAGTATTTGTTTCTCTGCTGTCCAGAACTAGAAAATGGTACTGGAAGCCAAATATGTTCGTAAAAACAAAGAAAAGCTCATTCTTGAACAGCAGATAAGATTTTGTTTTGCAGCAACTTTGTTCTTTTCAGGGTTTTCAATTTTCATTAGACCAAAATAAGCAAAGCAGTAGGCAGACCAGCGAAAGAAGTATTCAAAGGAAATTTGGGGGGGAGTATTTTCCCCTCAAGATTTTTGTCAAAAAAATAATGAGCTATTTTTTTGCCAGCTTGTCCCTAGGCTTTTGATTCAGTCCTACAGTTTTGTACCTCTAGTAATGACCTGCTGTAGTATGAATCAAAAGTTTTTTTAACTGTTACACCTCACAAATAATTTTAGGGCATTCTTCGTATAGCATTGCTCCCTTATGCCAGCAATGGTCTTACCCACAAGAAAAGGAGCCTTTAGTGGGAGATGCTTACATTGGGAAGGAAGATAACTGCTGCTGAGTGGATGGACATGAATTAGCTATATATTTCCTCAAGGGTGAATGTTACTCTAGCAGCATTTTTAGCATCTTTGCCTGACAGAGAACAGGGAGCTGAATAAGTGGTAATATTCTGACGTCATTTTAAATGTTCTTAGGGCTATCTCTAGTCACACTGTTTATACAGTTTAAGGTTTGAAATGTAAGTGTTACTGTTATCCCAAGATAAGACACAATGAAATGGTGTCTGTAGCTGGTGAGGGTTATTTCTGTATATCAAATTATTTCATGCTACTAGGTTTTCAAATGGACTCTAATTAAATTAAACAGATTTTTTTTTTTTTTTCCTTTATCACCACAGGCAGATCGAGATTGTGTTGCAATTATGGGGGAAGATCTATATTTGTAGTGTGGAAAGAATTTGTACAGAAGCCACAGTTGTCTCTCTGCCTGGCATGACATTTTCATTCTGCACTAATGTTGTGTAACCTTCTGGTAAGTAAAACAGGCACAAAGTATATACCAGCATTGTAAAGACAGAGCTATAGGTCTTTCTTCTCTTGTGCTTAAAATATGATAGCAGTTGCTAAAACCCCTTTCTTTCTAATATGTCAGTGGTTAGAATTTGAAAGGTGAAATTCACACTTACTGACATGAATGCAAGAGCTAAGGCTTCAAGAGAAATATCAGGTGTCCTTGGTTGCAGCAGAAAAATACACAAGAAATACAATACTGGTAATATTTACTGTGGAATTCCCATTACACTTTGGCTTTCATTTGCTATCTTATACGTTTGTATCTGAACATCTTATAATCTTTCATGTATCTGTCCTCAGAACATCCCTATGAAAAATTGCTGACCTATTTTCTCAGGAGTCACACCAGAGATTGGCAAAAGAAGTTGTTCATAACTTTTCCAATATCAGCCACTCATCAATTCACTGTTGACAAAGGTTACACTGGAAAATTGGTTTCCCTTGCCATGAAAACAATGTGATCAAAGGCATTTCGTATTGATGAAAGATGCTCTTTTTGTAACAGGCCTTGGCTAGGGAGTTGTAAAATCTGAATTCAGTTTGTAAAAGCTATTGTAAAATCTGAGTTCAGTTTTGGCTTTGCCAGAGACTTCCTTAGTGTATGTTTTTGGACAAAGTAGGTCTTCCTTTGCCTCAGTTTGTCCATGTGTGAAATGCACAGCTCTATCTGATTAAGCACTCTCATTAGTGGTCCAGATGCACTGGGATATTCAGGGATGGAAACTGCATCAGTTCATAATTGTGTGAATTCCAGCAATTCTTTGCAAATAGCATTCAGACATACAAATGCTGGCCTGGGAAGCTTGCCTATCACTGGGCTTGTCACTTGTCACTGGGCTTTCTCATTACCATAATCAATACAATTTATGCCCAAAATAATCAATGAATAACCATCAGGAGCTGTGTATCTAATCTTCTGCTCCAATTCTTATCACTTTTTTCTCTACTGCTTGCGCTGCAGCTTGCATTGTTATAAAAATGTCTAGAAGTTGAGCATAATAAAATGAAAAAAAAAAAAAATCTGATTCAAAGTTAAAGGTGCAGTCTCATTTAAGGTTTCCAGATAGCTCAGCTTATGCAGAAACTTCATGTCAACTTCTGTGGCCCATGCTGTTATTGCAAAAATATTTTGTAACAATTTTTTTAATACATAAAAAATAAGGTAAAAATGAATGCAGAACCGAGGTTCTTCATCACTTTGTGGTGATAAGAGTTCAGATTAAGGAGAAATGAGAATTAGCCACTGAATCTGTTGCAGCAAACAAATTATAGTATTAAAATATGCCTTTTTTTGCTTTGCTAGTTTTTCTTTAATAAGCTGTGGTTTTTAGCCTTCTGCCAACGCTCCACAGTTTCTCAACGAATCGCTCAATGGGCAACTGGCTGGTCAGCTCTCAGATCGTCTTTTAGCGGCAGGAGAGGAATGTACACCAAAGCTCTCCATAGCTGCATAAGCAATATACATGATCTGTGCACACAGAGAAGATTTGATTTATCCCAGCGGTGCCAGATTCTCTCTGTGTGTGCAGATCAGCTAAACTATCCATGTGCAGTCAAAAAGGCTTCATCTTTCTCCCTGTTTGGATTCAAGGAGCACTTTGCAAAAAAAGGTTTCTGGGGGTGGCTGCTACTACTTGCTCATCTAAACAAACACACGCTCATTATGCGGCAGGAGAGAAGATTGTGGTTCACCATGACAGTTCATTTACTCTGACACCTGAGGGACCATTTAGAAAGAGGGACATCAGAAGCAGGCGTTTTGCCCAGAAAATTGTCTCTCTGTGATATATGGCCTGCATTCACAGGTGGAGCATCTCTGCCTCAGGGAACGGGTATCTTTGAAGACGAAAACAACCGTAGTTTTAAAATCATTGTAGGCTTGGCCCACAAAAAGACATAGGGATCACTCATCTGATCTTCATGCAACTGTTCTTTGGGAGCCCTTGTTCTTCTAAGTGGCTTGCCCAAAGTCTCATGACAACTTAAATTCAACGCTGGAAGCAGGAGGTATGTGTCCTTGGCAGCTGCCGTAACTACTAGGCAGAGCCACACCTGTGGTTTGATAAAACCAAGGATGCTAAGCAGTAGCCCTGGCACTGTGCTCCTGAGGCAGCCTCCCCTGTGTTTTCTGTTCAGCATGAATGATACGTGGGCAGAGTTGTAAGAGACTGGCTGGGTAAGAAGGTGAAGGCACTGGCTCGCCTTTTAACATCTGGAGATGAGGATACTTCCAGATAGCTATATGAGCTTTCCAAATAGAAGATTCACGATCGTGTTCAACTGATTATTTGCATTCAGAGAGGTCTGGGACATCTTTCAAATGCTGCCTAGATAAGCAGTAAATTAAAAACCAGTTAAGAATGAGAAGACAGAGGGAACTGATGCCAGGTGTGCAAAGCGGTGGTCTAGGTCTGTTTAAACTTGATCCTCTGCCTGTCACACTTCATCTGATTGCCGGTTGTAAAAACAGTGTGCTTGTGCTCAGGGGCCTCAAGGTAGCAGCACTGTTGCATGTCTGAAGCAAGCGGACACCTGAGCACTTGCAGGCAAAGTACTTCTTGAGGAAGACCTCTCCTGCCTCATGACATTCATCATAAAGCTAGTTCTGTCCTCCCTTTCAACATTACTTTCCTTGCTGTGCATCCACAGGAGCTCTCCTGGCTTAGGATTTCCTAACCTAGCCAAGTCACTAACATTATGAATCCAATCTCATTATTATTAGTGTTATTCAGTGTGATCCTTTTTATCACAGTTGTGCTTAGAAGCCACTCCCAAATTCCTGGTTTTGTTCTGCATACCCAGTAAATAACACCACCTTTCCAAAAACCAAATGTGCCAGGTAATCCAGATGAAGCAGGCCACCACTGCAGCATTTTGCATCTTTCTTGTAGTCTAGTCCATGTAACTGACTTCTCATGTCAAGTCCTGGCCCCACTGAAATCAGCAGGAACTTTGCCACAGGCATCAGCTGGGCAAGGATTTCATCTCTAATGTACTGAGTGTGATCCAGGGTAGTTAATGACACTTGGGTTTCATCTTCGTTCAGAGGGGCTGCATTTATTTATGTATTTGTTTATTTATTTTGGGGTTTTTCTAATGAACAGGTGGCATCTAATTCCTGACTCCTCTTTGTAATGAAGCCATTTGACACTATGCTGCAGAATTGTTTGCTAAACACAGTTTACCAAGCTTTTGGAATAAAAATTACTTAAGATGTCCAAGAGCTCCGGCTGGTGATATGCCTCATACGATCTGTTTTTCAGTAATGGATTATAATTCCAAACACGACACTACTTATTCCACTCTGTGGAGTCTAATTAACTGTCAGAAATGCATTGTTGAAGGGATGATGGATTATACCAAGGAAAACATTAATGAAGCTCATTCCAGGCAGCCCACGTGAAGACGACAGCTGATGTCACTGGCTGCATGGAGAGTCCGTTCCTTTTGGTTTCCAAAGCCTCAAGCAGGGAGAACCTCAACTGCCTGTCTATCCCACCTAATTAAGAGCCCATTAGATGCACCCTTTTCTTTCACTGTCATGATCAAGGTGATTTTTGTCTTTGCAAGTAGCTAGCTTTACCACAGAAACAGAGACTGTGGGAAGTGAGCAATGACTGTCTAGTAGTCACAGTATGACTTTATTATTCCTGACCTGACAGTGGTGCCTACTAGCAGAGCCACTACTAAAGTGGCCAAGGTGAGAGAATAAACTATGCTTGGCAATACACGCTTCCTAGAAGGTCAGGACCTGCCTCCTTTTGTGGAGTTGGGGACAGCCGAAAAATCTGAGCTCTGAAGAACAAACAGAGCATTCGTCTTGTCACGCTACCATGTGTATCCTCCCACCTCAGGTGAATGATATCCCACGCAGTGACATCCAGCTCTGAAATTGTCATTCTGATGTGAGGCATGTGTCTTCTCCTCCTGACCATGGCTTGAAGACAGCTGCCTCCAGTCTGGGACCGATAGGCTGACGCTGGTTTCTCCTTCCTGTCTGTGTGCAAAATTCTTGCAGGATCAGCTTTTCTCTGCCTCTCTTCCTACTGCACCATCCCCAGCAGAAACAATGCAGTCCTGCTAGTGTCCTGCTGTGCTTCCTCACACAAATTGGGAAGCTATTTGTTTTGAGATCATCCTGGAGAACAGTCTTCCCAGTGGTGAGAGCTCCAGCTTCCCAGGCAGCCTGGTTCTCTCAGCAGGGAACTGCTGGAAAGAGGGCAGAGAGCATCCATTCAACTCTCACCTCAACTTGTCTCCTGCTGGCCCAGGCTGTGCCATCTGCTGAAGAGAGAAGAGCATTTCTCTTCATCCACCCTCCAGCCTTCGGGTGCCAGTTCAAAGACAACAGCAGTAAATGTGACAGCATGTAATTAAGTGGGAATGGATACCCGTGTGAACCCAGCGGACAGGGGTGAACATAAGATGCTGGCAGAATTCTTCTCACCTCATCCTGAACAGATGGCACCAGATTAGCCCTTTTTTTTTTTTTTTTTTTTTAGTAACCTTTTAAATAAGCCGCAACCTGGCTAAAATAGTCCCATCTGGATCATATAATCCTAATCTTCCTCAGGGTTAAGTGCAGGTTATGTCACCATGGTCTGAGGTAAGAGCATGGTCGCTGGCACACAAATAGCATGGCTGGAAATTGATTCTGTTAAGTGACTTCATTTCCACCCATGTTAAATCTAGGATTAGAAATGCTCCCTTCTAGCTGAAGACCTTTGACAAGAAACCTAAACTAGTGGATATTCCACTGCTGCCTTTTTTTACCATTAGCGGTTCTCTCCCCACTCACCAGATCTGCAACAGGCTGGAAGAACAAGAAGGAGCCTTACTCTAAATTTAGCTGAAATCACATATGCCCAACCTCAGAGCTGGTCCTAGGCTTGTAAGAGGTCAGAGAGTTGATTGTGGTCTGTTCTCTGTTTCTACTCAATGGCTTGTCCAGCTACTTAATTTAGTATAGTGGGATGCCCTGGGGACTGAGTCTAAGACTTGAGCCTTCCAGTTCGTCCTTCCAGTCTCTGCAGAACCAGCCTGTGAAAGGCTGTGGGTACCAAGACAGGAAGGGACTTAAGGGTGATGCAATAAAGTCTGAATAAAAGTAGTGGGATTAAATAAAGTGCAGAGAGGTTTACACTATCAGGAATTATATCCTATTAGACTACAGGATAATCCCAAGAGAGGTGGCAGAATGCGGCAGACAGTTTAAAGCAAATTGCTTATACCAGCTTGTGAATACTGAAAGATAAAAGGCAGCAGATAAATTAATTAAAAATCCATGGTTCAGGCATGCCTTGATATGCCTCTTACTGTCCCTGGAATTCACGAGCAGAGAGAACAGTACAAAGCAAATGGAGTAGCACAAGGGCAAGGCTCCTAGCATTTTGGCATCTGATTATGCCAGTTAATTTAAGCCAAAGACACTGCAACACAAAAAACATTCCACCAAACAAAAGTCTTATCTGAACAAGTAATTTTTCACCTTTTTTATGACTGCATTTATCAGACACTCTCTGAAATAAAGTTCACCTCACATATCTCATCATGAAGACTCAGCGTCTGCTGAAATGAAAGCAATTAATTGAGGTCTTTTACAGAGAGTCGCATTACTTTCTCTCATGCATCATTGAGTTAATTATTTAATGACATATAAATCCCAATGGTTCAAAAGGTCTGGGGCTGTGCTGGAACCACATTGCAAAGCTGTCTTTCATCTATCTGTTCTCACAGAATAGCAACTTCCACTTTCTTGTGAAGAAGGAGCTATCTCTTTGAAATATTGTTGTGGCAGCCATCAAAAGGTGCGATATGAAATGTTTATTCACACACAGATAGCAGATATTAAACGAAATGAAACATATGTGATCGCCTGTTTGTTTGTTATTCCCCTGTTAAACCCTAAAGACATTTTCCTATCACTCTCTCTTGTTGGATTAGCTGTTCAATAGTATGCGTCTGTTTGATGTAGTGTGTTAGTTTCATTAGATAATATTTCTCATTAAGGAAATATCACAAATTAATTAATTTGTAAAAAGGCTGAACATTGTGTTAATAATGCTCTGGATTTATTTGGTACCTTTTATGTAAGAATCTTGGAGTGCTCCGCAGAACTGAATTAATTAATGATGAAGTTGCATTTTCTATCATACAAGTGTGATCTTGGCACCTTTGGGACTACAGCTTTTTGTTTGTCCTTTAAACAGGGTATTTAGACCCGCCCCTGGCAGATGCTGGCTACCTTCATCACTGAGTGACACAGGAACTCACTGACCTTTCGTGGCCTTCAGCACACCATGTTTTCATCTCAGCGTAAGTGTACTGACCCTTGTCTTGCAGAATCTTTCTAGGGACACTTTCTGAGCCATTTTTCTGGGTTCTTTCACTGCCCAGAAATGTCGTCTTTTTGTGAATAGCTAGGTCACAGTGAGAGTATGGTTTCTGCTAATGTCCCTACCTGTTCAAGTGATGCAAGACCACTGCGAAAGTGGACTGGAAAGAGTTGAAGCCCTGGCTGCCAAAGTAATAGTAAATGCCCAGTGTTCAGAATTGCCATGCCATCTCTGTATCCTTGATCTGAATGATGTTGTCCACGTACTTTCTCCTCCTGTCCCCAAGTATGAAAGGTTCCTCGTGACCAGTTTGGCTTGGACATTTAGCCTGTGTTATGTTATGCTTTGCTAAGTACGTGAACAAGATCTGCAAACAAACTAAGCCCACAGGCTGAGCTTAGGCTTAACTGTGCTTCCAGTGGCAGGGAGATACTCTGAGCTTGGAGAGGTGTGTCTCTCATCCTGCTGCTAAAGTGAAAAAGCACACATGGCCAGTATGAATTTCCCTGAGATAATTTTCTTTCAGCTGACACTGTCTTCTTCTTATTGTAGCCATTTTATGAATGGGATTGAATGCCTCTGTTTCACAAAAAAGAAATGGCTGTTTCTCAAACCCTTACTCCAAAGGCTAGAAACAATCATTCTTCATCGTAGACCAACCTTTATAATGTGTAAATTATCTTGCGTCCATTACAATCAGTTAAAAATCTAGCATAGATACATCCACTGTCGCTGGGGAAATTTGAACACATTTGCAAACATCCCTTGTCTGCAATGGAAACAATAGACTGAGCACAGCTGCCTGGAAACAGCTCAGCCACCAGTGAACAGCTGCAGCTTTTGCGACGCCTGCTTTTCTGAGAGATGACATCTGTGAAGGTACTGTGGCTGGGCATCCAGACAGTTTTATGTGAGGAGAATACCCCTATGTTGAAACGGTGTGTAAAAGCCCACCAGAGCTACTCTGGACCTTTACCAACGTTTTAAACATGTTCTGGAGATGTGTGGAGGCCATGTTGTTCTGGCTTACAGGATCTTGGTAGCTCATCTGTTTTGGAGCTGCAGAGGCACTTTAATACACAGGTTGCGTGCAATGGAAATTGAAGATGAAATGGGAAAACAGCCAAAGTGTCAATATGAAGAGCACCCAGAATTTCAAATGCCCACCAGAGCAGGATTTTTTGTAGTGCCAAGAATGTGTGCTAACACAGGGGGAAAATAATGAGAAACGGGTCTTGGAAGAGGCTTTGTGTCAACCCCTATGCTGGAGTGCACATATTGCTTTGGGAAGGGTAACTCCAGCCGCACTGCATTAGTGTGTCAGGGAGTCAAGCCCACTCTCCTGAAGTGCAGGGACTTCTCGGTTCACCAACTTTTTTGCAGTGGCTTTTACTAAAGAGCTGTCACAACCTAGAGGGGAGCTCTGAAAAGCCTTCCATTTAGGGACTGTTCTGCATGCATGTCATCTGGCATTTCTCTTCCCTTTGCTAACTGTGCTGCAGGGGGCCTCCACATCAAAACAGGAGCTGCGTTTCTCCAGTGTTCATAATTTCTGCCAGATCTACTGCCTCCTTCCTTCCTTACCCATCCAGACAGGAGGGCTTTCCACAGCAGTCAAAATCACAAAGTACTGGAGAAGCGTCTGAGTTGTCTGAAGTGTCTCACTCAGGTCAAAACTTGGAAGAGGCAGTGAGAATCCAGGAAGAAATGCAAGACTTTTCTAGGTCACTTGTACCTACTTGAAAATGACAAAACACACAGGTATGCCTGCACAAATTAATGGGAACAAAAGAAAAAAATCCTTCATGGCCTGCGAAAGACAAAGATGATTACACTTTTTCCTTCACATCTGGTTTTACCCACTCTGAGAGACAGTATCTTTGGCAAGGTGGATTTTTAGCAGGATTTGGTAAGGCTCTGCAGGCAAATTGAACCCTTCTCGTTCTTCCACTGAAAATGCTAGCAAATCTCTTGCAGTCTTCAACAGAAGTATCATGCTTTAATACTTCCTCAGAAAACTGTGAGGCAGGGATTGCCACACCAGGACTGATTTTACAATAGAACATTTTCCAGGGCATGTTTTTTTAATAAAAATACATTTCCAAGGACCCCTGCTACTAAAGAGATCAAAGAAAAAGCTTAGTTGGTACAAAGGCAACTGAAGACATACATGTCAAAATGAATATGAACAGAAATTAGCAAGGAGAGTGAGGACTACTGTGAAAATAATTCGTACGCCTGATATAACAAGAGCTGTGCAGTTTTATTAATTATTCCTAAAGCAGTTTTTAGGAAATATCCTTTTTTACCTACTTGCCTTCTGATTCCTTGTTTCAGCCGCAGCTAACACGTTCTCTTCGGTTTCCTTTCCTCAGGGAAAGGGCTGTAATGGAAAGAAAGAGGAGAATGAATTAAATAGATCCACTTTGAAAGTGAATTGTAGCTTTTCAGGTTTCCTAAACTCATACAAGCTGCCCAGGAGATAAAGCTTTTGCATCTGTGGGAGAGAAACAACTGGATGGCCAGGCCAGGAGAACTACTTCCAATACATTCAGCCACACTTTCTAAATTAAGTGTCTTAAAGATTCCATTTAGATTCTGTCAGGCAGTTTCTGGGTGTTAATTAAATACTGGCTGATTATGGAAAACATATTTATGGGGATACTAGACCTGCTGATGCCTGTAGGAGTATTTTATAACACATTGTACTTAGAAATAATTTTTTTTGCATTGATTTTTCTGTACTCTTTTTTTCACTTATTTTAAGAATGTTATCACAAAAAGAAAGATATTTATTTCTTAAAAGTTTTCGTGCCTTAACTTCTAAATTCTGTGGTTCTTAGTGAATGAGTAGGAGACTGCAGGCAATAAATCATAAACTCAAGTTAGAAATATTTACACTGTAGAAATATAGCAATTTCAATTAAAAAAGAGACATATGAACATTTTCTTCTCTTTTGATTTGTGGGGCTAGACACACATTTTGCTATGAACAACCATATTTTTATTGTGAGTGTCAGCAAGTTAATAGTTAAAAGCTGACAGAGAGGATTAGAGATTCAGTGGCTCAAAATATTCGCAAAACCTCTTTGCGGCTTCCCTGCAGGAAAAGCATTCACATAAATGCAACAAGTGTGTGTGGAACTCTGGCAATTTATCTTAAGAATGTAGCTCCTGTGATTGTCATTGTGATGTTTTGCTGTCAGTAAACAGCTGAGATCATTAGCTCTTCTTTTGAAGTTTCTGCATAATTTCTATCTGTCTGTGGGTAGAGGGGAAGCCTTTGCATGACTGTGATTTTACAGAGGGCTCCAGGCTTCATGTTGGACCAGTATGTGAAATCCTTGCATAATTCAGCCCCGAGGAGTCTGTCTAAATAGTACTGTGTAAAACACCATAGAAAGGACCTCCAGATTGGACTCATATGTCTGAAGTCCAACACAGCACTAACATTTTGCTTGAAACTATTAAAACTGTGATTAGGAACGCACTCCAAAAGAACAGGAATGGCAAACGAATATGACCAAAGCTCAAATAGATCAAATACAACTCTTTTTAGGCTGGCATTTGCCCAAGAAAGCCGGATGAACAACTTTGCTTTGCAAAAAGCATCGAAGGTCATCAGAGACACAGTTTAATGTTGCATCAAAGCAAGCGTGACCTCTTCCATAAGTACAGGTTCCCTGACCATCACGTTGCACTGCAGATGGCCTGGATCTGGGTCCAGATGAGCAATGCAACCGGCTGAATCACAGAGACAACTTGATATATCATCATTTGGCTTTTATTTAATACACAATAACATTGCCTCTAAGCCTAAATTAATTGCGCAGTAGTACATATGAGTCACTTAATTGTAATTGTTATTACCTTAATTTCTACAATTACAGTTGGTAAACAACGGTACTTCATTTTCCAAGTGATGTGGCTTACATTTATAGCACGTTTTCTTTCTACCTTGCGCATTTCTCATAGCAATTCTCTAGAAAACTTACATAACGTAAATCCGTCTTAGCAGAGGATTCTGAAGCATTGTAACACGTTCTGTTAAGAACTTCTTCACCCCTTCAGCAGTGGCCACCTCCTGGGTGGGACATGGTTACTGATTAACACCAACCTGCCCTACTAGGCAACAACTTCAGCTAGTAGCTGAGGAATCAGCATCAGTAGCTCACACTCGCTTGTCTTCTTTTAGTGGCTGTACCCCACAGAGAGGTTTATAAATCCATGGTGCCGTCAGATTTATAGCTTTTCCAGACATTGTCCTTTTTCTTTACTTCGAATGGTAAATATGTATTTTGTAGATCTCTTGGTCGTGGGTTCGATTCTAGTAGATGATTGAGCCAGGAGCAGTGTTTCCTCATGACTGAATGGGACAATGCCTTTCCAGCAGCAGAGCTCTAGAGATGCATCACAGCTGCTGCACACATGCAGATCTGTAAGACGAGAGTTCAGTAATAACTTTAATTCCTGTACTCTCCCTTCAAGCTACAATCCCTTTAATTACAGACCTGTAACATTTTTCAGTAGTTCTCACTTCCCAGCAAATAGTTTGGCTAATAGTAGCTGTATTGATGGACCCATCTACCAGAGCAGAGAAAGAACCAAAGCTCATAGATTTAAAATGAATGGAGTGTTTACCTGTACATCATTTTAATGGATGGTGAAATTCATTCTCATGATAGACCCATAAATGTCACTTTCTGTCTGCCACAGCAAAATACTTGTGTAACAAATGGCATGCTGCATTAATACCCAACAAGAGGACATTCAAAGCAGCTTGACTTGCATTACACACGCTAATAAAGGCTCAACCTGGGATTTTTATTCATTCCGTTGGCTCAGGGAGCAGCAGAAACACATGGGTGGAGGTTCAGCAACAAGGAAGGTGAATGATATGAAGACAAATAAACCAGTCTGGCTTCCCAGAAATTATATCTCTTTGTTGAGCTTGGGTTTATTCCAGATGCTCTGGTAGAAACAATTTTTTTTTCACCTGTAGCTCCCTCTTCAATTTACACACAACCCACTGTCAGTTTGCTCAGCTGGCCTATGCTCCCAGAAAACCCTGAGACTGATCAGTTTCTTATATTCATCAGTGGAAATAGACAGTCAGATCTCTGAAATCCCAGTATCCAGTCAGGCAATGAAATCAAAGCCCTCAGACTGACACAGGTGTGCATGAAAGAAGAAACATAGCCCTTTGTTTCTTTACATCCTGATTTGCCACAGTCTTTTAGGACCGCAGCAGTGTCTTTGTGCCTGTCTGCAAAGTAGTTTGGACACTGTGGGCAGTATGCAAACAGTGAGCATCAAAATGTCCTCAGCCTTCCTTTTGTTTTCCGCTGTGTCTGTGTACTTTCTACCCAGAAAAACCTTTTCTCAGGTTCTCTTTACTGGATTCCCCGGAATTGTAGAGTGGTACAGATAACAAAAGCAGCAATACTGCTCAGCAGCCTCCCATAGGCTCAGGGGATGGCATGCACTGTAGCTAACAGCATCACTGTTGCTCAGTAGGGAAACGACCACAATCACTGTACCGGTACTCAGCTCTGTTTCTGTCCTACTGCTTTTTAAAAAATGCTATTTGTCTGCCTTACAAACCCATACTGATGTCTTGAGAGAGGCCTGTGGAATTTCGGAAGGGTGAAACCAAAAGAATGCTTTAGAATTAAAAAGGGTTCTTTAGCAATAACTCAAAAACTATGTAGTTCTATAGAGATCAGGTATTTCTATACCTGTCAATCACCCACTTGACTTTAATAGAGAATAATGTCTTGTATAAGGGATTATAAAAGTAGGTTCAAAATGTAGAGAAAAGTACTCACTCTCTCTCTCTCTTAAATTTCCCATAAGCAGCTGTCTTCTTGGTATTTTTAATGTACTTATCTCCCTGTGATGGAAAGGGCTGGATGTTTCAGGAGCTATAAACAGCTCCACCGCCACTTTGTGTTTGAGGCTTATCCTAAGACAGAAGTCCTGCCCTTTATTGCTCAAGAAAGTTTTTCATTAAAGATGCCTACCTAAACAGAACACTCACCCTTTGTGCCACCCAGCCTTTCCCTGGCAAGGCGGGTGATAAATTGGGAATGGGGATGGATTAGGAATTCCTAATCGTGGGTGCCCAAACTAATCAAAGTGTGATGCTTTCCTGTTACTCAGTAACAGGATGAGAGCCTGGGAGAAGTCTAACAGTACCGGAGTGACTGAGTTGAATCATTTAATTCATAGAAATCTGCCCCCTCCGACCCCCCACCAATTTTCTGTTATACCTTTGGTTTCGTCTTTCCTCACTTCAGCTTACTTTCAACTCCCCTGTACCTAAACTTGGAAAGGGTAGGCCTCCTGCTATTAAAAAATGCTGCAGCTCCGTTTCCAAGACCTGCTCAGCTCTATCAATCAATCTAAATGGTTAACTGGGCCTGGATGGACTATTTGCTAATTAGAGTTTTCTGTGTTAGAGAAATGTTTGTTCATTAATTTGCATCTTCCAATATAAATATACCCTGGATACCAGTGCTTAAAGCTACAAACCCTTTCACAAGAAGAAGCTGCCAGGGACAGGGCTTGTGTAATGCAGAATAGTTTTCCCCTGCTTGCAAATTCCCACGATCAACGGCCTTTTTCCTCAGCCTTGGCTACAGCTCAGACAGCCCCAAAGCATCCAAAAGGGCAGTGTTGCTCAGTATTTGGATGGAGTCATAATCTTAGGTCTCCATCAGAAAGCCAAGAGCATCTGTTAATCTCTTGAGCACTGTCATTGGATCAGGACATATGGCAATTGACAGGCCCTCAGCAGAGATGCGATCTGAAGCCTTCATCTGCTGCTGCTATTTTCTCTTGCTGAGCTGTTGTGCGAATATGTTTAAGGCAAATACCCTTGCTCCACTCTGATGGCCTCTCCAAGCTTTTTATGTGAGCAGAGTGGTAATTCCATAATGATATTTCAAGAAAGCTGGTTCTCTGTATTTAAGAGCTTTGAATTGTGAAGAGAAAGGGAAAATATAATCTTCTTATATTATCATTAGAGGCATCAACTAATCCTGCCGCAAAAGGTGTGATTTGCTGATCGGAAGGAAAAAAATTCTGCTGCACGGGAATACATATCACCAGCTAATGAATACTTCTTCCCTAGTTCCTTGAATGCTTATCTGTGTCTGATAAATTCCATATCCCTGCCTCATAATACAGAATCCCCACATAGCAAATACTATATCCCTTTCTCTAAATATTTTGGTTTTTTCACTGCTGTGTAAATTCTGCCTGTGTCAAAACAACAAACTAATGATGCTGGGATATAAACGCGCTGCAGATCAGGCAAGAGATGGCATAGTCAGGTGGGCTAATAATCAGATTGTCAAGGGTCACACACGCAGTTTTTCATTTTGCTGCTGACTTGATCTGCTGCCTTAGGCAAATCACTTCACCTCTTTCTGCTTCATGTTATACCCGCAGGGAAAATAAATATCAGGATATCCAGCTTTGCCCCACTCCTTTTAAAAAAAGAAAAGAATAAAAGATCTGGGAAGAAGCATCTAGGCATTTAGTTGTGTGACAGTGATCTCTATCTGCCCTCTTGTCCATGGCAGGATGAGGGAACGCCTGACTGTTGATTCCTCATTTTTGCAGAGACCCCAGCAAGTGAGCCTTGAGGTGGGACTCAGCTGTGCGAACTCCCCGAAGAGGAACAGGGATCTGAGCAAGGTTAGTGAGCTTCTGGGCAAGGGGATTTATGGTGGAAAGAGGTGCCAGTTTGCTGACAGTACATTTTTTCCCCACGATATGTTTTGCTACTATTACAGGTGCAAATTGGCTAGATTTACCTTGCTGCTTTGTGTGTACAACAGTTCTATCTACAGACATGCAGCAAATTGGCTCTGCTGATAACATGTGCTGCTTCCCTTTCCTAGCGTCTCAGGTCTTCAGCAAAATGAAAAACTGAGTGTGTGACCCTTGACAATCTGATTATTAGCCCACCTGACTATGCCATCTCTTGCCTGATCTGCAGCGCGTTTATATCCCAGCATCATTAGTTTGTTGTTTTGACGCAGGCTGAATTTACACAGAGATCAACCATTCTCTGAGTCTTGAGCACTCAGTTCTGCAGTGGCTTCAAAAAAGTGTTCCATGGTTTGGATGGAATTTGCATAAGGAAAAATCTGACTTAAAATGTTGGGGGATGGCTAAAATGGTATTAATAGAAATGGAGTTTCAGGTTTGGTGCAGGTCATGCAAAAATGTGAGACAAAGCCAAGAATGCCTGTAGAGGTGTGTGGGCTGGGGACTATAACAGAGGATTTAGTTCCAAGGAAAGGAGGTTTCACGAGTAGCAAGTACATACAAATAAGATGAATGCAAAGGGGCTATTGCTTAGAAGGCTGGAGGAATTGAAGCATCTAATATGCGAATGAGAAATATTATATTAAGAAGCCTAAGGCTCATAGGGAACAGCAGTTCTGCAACAATAGCTAGAATTGTCTTGGACACGTGGGGTGACCATCACCAAGTGCAAAGATACAACCAGCTTCTGACATTGCTGTCAGCAGACTTGAGGTTGGCAGCCAGCTGGCAGCAGAGGGTAAGTCTCTTCTTTTAACATGTATTTTGTGCCAGTGTTTTGCAGTGCATCTGAGTGATTGCAGCACTATTTGAAAATGAACAAAATTATTTTGGATTTCCCATTTCTTATCTTTTTTTTTTTTTTTTCTTAATGACTTGCTTTTAGTTAATGAAACATCCTGCTTCTTAGGAAAGAAAAGAATAGACCATGATTTCCAGCCAAATGTGTATGTGGTTGCCAGTGCCTGTCAGCATAATACCCCATTAAAGTTTGTGCATGGATCTGGGCGCAGAAAGCTGATTGCAGGATCAGGACCTGGGGCTCTTCACTTGTCTAGCCTTTTTTGTGTGTGATCTGGAATTTGAATTTTGGGCTTACTTGTTGGGCTTTTATCAAGATGTGTGAAAGTGTTGATTACCATCAGTAACCTGGGTGGACGTGCCAGAAACTGAACTAGGAACAGACCGACAGGAAATCAAACTTTCTGTAGCTTGGACTCCACTCCTGTATCTTCTGTGGTTTGGACACAGATGACTTGTATAATCCTGATTGAAAGGTGGGTAACAGTTGTGATTTAAAAGGAAAGCATCCTTTGTTAGCTTTTGTGGGTTTTTTAAAAGCTTTTTTATCCCATATGTGGGGAGAAAAGCAGGAAGAATGCCTTTGAATAGCAACTGTGTCTTGGAAACATTTTTAAGATCCCTTTAAATATAAGGTGTAGCATATTTCTAGACAGTATGAACTGCTATTATATTAAAAATGTAGCAGTGCTGTTTTATGAAAGGGAAACATTTTTAATGCAAAAGTAATGCTATTTTAAAATGAGTTGCTTTTATGAAATGGATGAGGTGGTTTTAATAAAAAGGACCATTTGGGAGGGAAAACTGCGGCTGTATTTCTGTCCTACAGCATAAGGCAAATCTGCATTTTTTCCCCCCACCCCCTTTTTTGAAAAGCAGGGGCTGGGCTCTGATCATTTCGGTTTTCTATGGAGATAGTTCAGGCTCTGTCCGCCCACACAAATGCTCTGCAGTTTTACCTGAAGGGTATGGCAGTAGCTGTTGACAAAAGTAAGGTGTTTCTTTGGCCCAAATATAGACTGGCCTTGTGGAAAACTGTGCTTAGGCAAAGTTTGCATTTAGGATAATTGTAAATTCGTCCCCTTCTCCTCTGTTGTGTAGAAAATGCTGTGATAGCAAGTACCCAGTGCTCCAGGGTAAGGAGGGGAGCAATCAAATGTCAAATGTATCGCCACCAAGTTCACGGTGCACATCTCTCTCTGGGAACCGCTCTGCGTCTCCATTGCTAGGATCATTACCAGGTCTTTGGTTCTGGTAGCAAAGAGCTTTGCATCAGCCCTGAAGAGGGAAGCGGGCCTTGCGATGGCCCAGATCTTGAGCCACGAAAGTGGATATCATTGCTGATAGTTACCTGGCAATGAAATCAGTACTGCATTCCTTCTGCAAGAGCCATGAGGCCAGATGCTTTTAATTCAGGCAATTCTTGCTATTGCACAGAAAGGGAAAGCTGCACAGCAGGTAGGTGGTGCAGTTATGGTGGCTGGCTAAGGCTCCCAGTCTTAGCCACAGGCTCATCCCCCCTGCCAAAGGTGTGCTTCTGCTTGAGGAGAGGAAAGCATCAGCCCCGCTTGGCCTTCAGCAGGCGCGCCAGCTTAGAACATCTCCACAAGAGGATTGGAAACATAAACACTGTGTAATTCAGTTAAATGGGAAGAGAAGGCAAACTCATCATAATAGCTCAAAATAAGAAACCCAAAACCAACAACCACCCTGAAAACAACAAATAACAGCTGCTTTTTGCAGGAGCAGCAACGGCCAATTTTCCTTCTCATAAAAGAGAGCAATGATGTGTGTCTCTCTGAGCGTGCTGCAGCTGCAGCCATCTCTCCGAACACAGCTCTAACCAAGTTTCCGGAACAATGTGATAGATTGTATCTGCATAATCAGAAGAATGCAGGATCCTAACTGAGCCGAGCTGCTAACAGGCAATAAAGCCAGGGCACTAACACGCTCACCCCATAAAGCACCTAATCAGTTACCTTTATATTTATACAAGTGCACTGCTTATGGATATGTTTTTGGTTTGAGTATAATGCATTTGTGCACTCTTTGAGTGATGGGGTTGGAACTGTTCTAGCAAAAGTTAGGGGAATGTATATGACTTCTCTCCTGTCTCCTAAGAGCACTCCACTGTTCCCAGCTACATCGCTGTCACTTGAGACCAGCTTGCTGAACTGTGATTCATAATACTGGGTTCTCGTCTGCATCACCTGTGAAGTTTGTTTTCTCATTAAAAGTTCTTGTTCCTGGAATCACATTATTTTCCCAGAATCTCTGTGCTTCTTTCTCTCCCCCATCCCTTGTCCCCCGTAGTGAGCGTCACATCTTCATGGTTGTGGGCAGAGGCAAAAACCTTGGGAATGCACACTCCAAAGATCAACAAAAGTACAAGGACGAGAAAACCTTTTTTTTAAGTGCACTTTGTTACATGAAGTTGTGAGTGTAGAAAGAACTATGTAGCTGTTGTACAGAACTGTGACGCAGATCCATGCTTACTTACAATGATCTTGAAGACAGACTGTGGGTGGCACAGGTCCAAAGACAGATTTAAACTTTGTTTTCAGAGGTGACATTCCTCCTTTCATAACGTACCATCTTGGCTCATCTTAGGGTGTGTATTGACTCGGTATATGTCCTAGAGAGATGTTGCCAGAGAGGTAACGCTTTACCAGTCCTATGACTGACCTCAGGTGCTACTTCCATGGTTCTGTTATTCATCCCAGGAAATTTGTGTCATTGAGCAGAGAAAGAAACCACCAATTCTGTCACATCGTCATCCAACAATACACTTCACATAGGAACTCAGTCTCCATAATCATCTTGGTTTCCAGCAGCCAGTACTGCTGCAGTCAGTGTGTGCAAGGGGCCCGGGCTGTCAGAAGGCACCTTGTCTTGCCTGTGATGAGCCCAGCAACATCTGCCAGGGCAGCTTTACGCACATCCCCTAAACACTGTACATGTGTCTACAACAACACAATCGGCTGGAACTGAACCCTCCAGAAAACTCACATCTGGCAATTCCCTGACAAGGAGTGCAGGAGAGAAAGGACACTCAGGTGCCCAAGGAAATAACTGCTGAATATACATGATCTCTCCTGACCTAAACAGCTGTGTGTTGTTGCTGCAGTCGTATCACTTCTCCCCATCCCAGTGTCTTATTGTTTCATCAAACTTTGCAAGAGTCATGAAATATCTTTTTTCCCTCCACAAAGCTTCGGTTTCTAGCACTGCATATGAGTATATGAAAATCTCAGCTTTCCGTTCAAATTAAGAACATAAATAGTTATGTAGATCAACTGGTTGCAGATGGAGTGTGCTTCAGGTTAAGTTTCTATAATTGCTGGAGTTGAAAGGCAAAGGAAAAAACCTCCTAGTGTTTGTTTTGTCTTTAATCATGCCTTTACAAAGTCAGTTTTGTGACTCCCTGGGGTTTAGCTCGATATTTTTGCATATCTAAGAGAGGCAGTGTTGCCTTCCCCCTTCCCTCTCCATTATTTGTCTATTCCTTTGTGTCAGGTCCAGCTTAAGTTGTGAGCATTCTCTGGGCTGTGGTGATAATTATATTTATTCCTCTGAGATGGTTTTCGTTGGGTTTGCAAACAGGGCCTCTGAGATCCTGCTGTCTTTGGCCCTCTGATAGCTTTTGAACCATTTGCAAGTTTCAAACAGATTTCTCCAGAGTGTGTCAGTCTCAAAGAGAACTCAAAGAGAATGCTATTTTATTACCCAAAGGGAGTGGCAGAATCCTATATTTCTATAGGCTTTGTAAACATAGGTGGCCAGAGAAAGGACTCTGTTAGTCCCACTACTGGGGGCTGCACTGTAAGTTCACCTTTATTAGAAATCAGGATCTGTGTGGGAGACATTGCAAACGTCCAAAACCAGGAAAAGCTGCTTTGTGAGCGTGCATCTCGCTAAACAACAGTGCCTAAACCTCGATCCATTTCTGTAGGAAATTCAGAGTGCTCTGCTTCTGCTGCTCACAGAGTGACCTGAGCATTAGTAGGCTTAGATATTTAGCTTATATCTTTACATGGTGTTCCTTTCACTTTTTAAGCAATGTAACTGACATCTATCACATTATTTGTTTTCACCTACCCTGAGAAAGGAGCATCAGAGGACTGGAAGTAGTATAAATGTTGCTGTTTCAGATAGAGAAGGCAATGTCCAAGAAACACACCTTGTGTCTGGCATTTTGGAAAGCACTGAACACTCTGATCCCTTCCCTTCCTGGAGACAGAGATGCTTCTTGGGTGCATGATTCAAGTTAACTTAATGATTTAGTCTCTTGTACATCTAAATGAGCTGGTACAGCATACCCTTTGGGATTAGCATAGATGACCTCATGTCTGGAAAAGCACAGTGCACCCTGTTCGTCTGCCTCCAGCAGGAACAAACGCACTTTCTGGATGTTTTGAGATTTGATTTTCAGTGGTGCTCTGTACTGAGCATCCTCCTTCAAGAAAAAGATATGCAGAGCCTTATATGTCCATTTTTCAGGGGATCAGGAGAGTCCCAGTTTCCTGCATGAGAAAAAGGTAGGCTCTGGGTATAGAACAATTGAATTTAAATACTCTGTTCCTTTTAAATGTGCATCTAAACCAATGAGACACCTCTCTGAAAAATGCTGGAACCTCGTTTAATCAGCTGTCTCCTTCACCACATTTCAGTAAACACCGAGGGCAGAGAAAAGGCCTCTTGCCATGTGAGTGGGGAAGGGACCTGCACCCTCCCCCCCCACTAGCCTTGCAACACAAGGACAGTCATTGCTCTTCTCTGTCAAAAGCTCTAATTCCTAATTTAGGAGGTAATTCTAGTGCAAATTAGTGCGCCTTGCAGATAGAATTAGAGTCTGTGTGATGATTTGGAAAATACAATCAATTTACTCCAATTGTTTGTACATGTCAGATCTCTCCAATAATGAAGAATTTACTCCTCGTGCATGAATACAAACAATGAGCTATTAGCCATGCGAGATGAGAGAGCCTGTCAGAAACAACAATCCCAAGATGAGATGTGCTACATTTGAACATCCGTGAGGATCTGCCCAGGTCTGTGCCATGGGTTTTCGTGCAGCAAATCCTGCCATGTGCAGAGGCTGCGGGTTTGAAGCGCTGAGTGTGTGAGGAGGGTGATGACTCCTAGTTATGGGATGAAAACCTACTCTCCTGTCCAAAATGATGCGGGAGGAGGGTAAAGGGAAGGCTCTCAATTGTGCTGCTGCAGCAGGGGAACAGAATCCAATGGTGGGTTCTGGGTGGCACTGCCTCTGAAAGGAGGATCGTCTCCAGCCCTTGATGCTGAGCTCTGCTCTCACAACGTGGCTGGAGTTACCCAGCCATGGGCTTCTCCACAGCTCCTGTGCTCCCCAAAGACTTGCTCTGCCTCAGTAAAGAGTGCCACTGTGCAACATCTTTTGAAGTCCCATGCAGGACTTTGCTGATGCAACTGTTATTAATAGTGTAGGTGTGGTTTCTCTGTTGCAGTAATAAATTTTTTGAGATTTTGCCCTGTGTGCAAGAGAGATTGGATCTTCAGCTGGTTCAAAGAGCTATGGATTATTTCTCAATATGGTGATTTACATCAGCAGAGAGTGTGTCCGGTGCTCATACCTCTTAGAGACTATCCTTCTGTTTCACATTCATCCAAGGCTCATTAGAGGGTAAATGGAGTGACTGTTGATCTAATCCTTAATTTCTGGTCTTTTCATGGTCTGATCTAAACAGCTTTTTAGGAAGCAAACAATATGCATATTTCATGAAATTCATTTCAATATCTGTTTAATTGTGAACACTCTCTGTGAGGCTATGAGATGCTTACTGCTCCTTGTGAATCATTTGAGCTAACAAACAGGGAAACTGAGAAACTGATAATGACTTTCTGAGTGCTGAGCCTTCTTCAGTCTCCCGCTCCTCTTCCTCTTCCCTCAGAAACTAGCTCTTTTGCCTGGGTCGAGGAGCAAGAGCCTGGCAGCCAGACCACCTGATTTCTTTCCAGCACAGTTCCAGGTCTGATTTTTGGCTTTGGACAGGTTCTAGCCCCCTTTCTGTCTGATAGTTTCTGCACCTCCAGAGTTAGGAGGGCAAGTAGGTCATGTAAAACCTCCTTTGTGTAAGGTACTGAACTCCTTGCTGCCTGCAGCCTGGATTACTTGCTGTTGTTTCCAAAAGGGCAGTTTGGCAGGTCAGTTCTTCTTTAAGTCAAATGACTGGGATAAAAACACATCTGAGGTTTTAGTGTCTCTCAGAAGTCCCAGGCAGTTACTATGCAAACTCCCTGCCATGCTGTTGGCTACGTGGTATTTTTTCCTGAGTATTGGCAGCTTGTAAAATGTGCTCAACCTTCCTCCTCTTTAGAGGCATGGCTGAGGAGTCCTGGCTGTGCCAGGGAAGGGCTGTTCCCAGGAAAAGGTTCCTTTTAATCCCCATGATGTCTACTGGAAAAGGTGACTGCTTTAGCAGGGGCCCATGGTGGCTTCTGGGGCTGGAGGCCAGGATGCAGAGATCACCTCTGTGCTGAATCCAGGTAGGAGATTCTTGTGGCTGTAAATTACTTAGGCACGCAAATGTTTAAGCATATGTATCCTATCACTGGGGCCAGCCTTAATGCTGTGGGAAATGTATGAGATGGTAAAACCTACATTATCTGGGATTTAGGATGTTTGCTTTTGCAGAACAAGGGATTAGAGAATAGAAAGCTGAAATGACCATCTGTCTGCAGAAAAAGGATCCTGTGAATTAAAAATTCCATGGTCTTTTTCCCTAATCTGCTTGACTTTATTTGACATCTTCTATCAGAGCTGATATCCTTGTGCCCCAAACAGTAACACAGTTAATTTTTCACACATGGAAGTTTTCTTCTACTCATGTCTTTCTAGAAGGAGTTGCAAGATATCTGGAGAAAGCATTTACTTATCTGTTGCTCTTGGAGTTTCCCATTGTTTGCAGCCCTATATAATCTTAGTGCTTCCAGCACCTTCTGTCTCCAAAGAATGACAGCTGTGAGCATGCACCTGGTTTTTGCATTGCTCCTACATCTAGTATTGAAACGCAATTGCCTCTGGGGTGGAATGACTCATGCTGTTGAACCATATCACTGCACAATAGAAGTAAGTAGTAATCCTCTGTGCTTATATACTAGCGTTGTCAATTTTTGCAATGTGATTGTGGATCTAATGGTATTTGATGTTTCTCTGTAGAGCCTCTATTCCTGGAAACGTAGGAACCTTGAGATTTTGTTTTTAAATAAGCTTCTAGGCCTTGTGGCTATAGAGAAGAAATCTGAAAGTGCGTTAAAAGTGTAGCCTACAGATTCACAATCCAGAAAGCTGAAAGCCCCAAGCTTATTAATTTTAAATCTCATTATTTTTAAGAGCAAATTATATTTCCCTTAAAGTAGCAGAGACATAATACCTGCAAAGCACCGGCAGATCCTTGGTTCTGAGGTGGAGCTGTGCGCTGTAAAATGCAGAGGCCTCTGCTCACCTAACATAACTGATACAGAGATGCTTAGAGTCTGAATGTAATAAAGTTCTTTTCTTTGTTTTTAAACCTTTCCTTGCTCTCATTCTGCTGTGGATGTAGTTCTGTAGACTGAGAGCCTGCCTGCAGGAGCTTGATTCTGGGTCTCTTCAGCAAGACAAAGAGGTTGCTGAGCACTAATCAGTGCTGGTGAAATGGCTTGCAGTTGTGCTGGCATTAGCGTGTGCTCTCCAGAGGCTCACAGGTGTCTTCAGGGTGAAACACACAAAATAGATTGGGTTTCTCACCCTTGTGCCGGCTGTCTTGCAGCATAGGAGTTTGAGATTTTTTTGCTGTAGTGTGTGTTTTCCTTTTCCCCTTTTCCCCCTTTTCTTTAAGCACAAACCAGCACCGCCACTTAGCATTTCCTTGTTTACAGCAAGGTGAGTCGTATTTACAGTGTTGGGGAATTTGTCAGGAGCTGCATTCTGCTCGTCATCTGTTTCTTCCCCATTTCAGAAAGCAATTAGCAGGCGGAGCATGTGAATAACAAAATGTGCTGGAAGGGGCTGTTCACCCAACTGTGCCGAACGAAACGGCTGCCTGTCAGTTGCTGCAAGCGACTGACAGCTCTGACACCAGGGTACAAACCAGGTCCTGTAAACAGAGATGCCCTGGACCGGCAAGTCAGCAGAGGAGAGAAGAAAGAGATCCACGTGAGATAGCAACTGGACTTTAGAGTGCTTGAGGAGACTGTCCTGGGGCAAATAGTCGCAATCGGGAATGTAGTGTAGAGCTTGGTCCTTCCTCTTTCCATATAAGCTGATGAGTTGGGCATGCAGACTTTTAGCAGTGTCCTGAGCTGTTACTGTCTTAGAAAGGAAGAACGGGGGAAAAAACTTCTTTTGTGCTGACTTCTGCCACTTCAGATGCAGCCTGGGCTGAGATAGTGTGTGTTTTAGCCAGAGGAGATGCAGGACAACGGAGCAGTGTTTCATGAACATTTAAAAAGAAATAATCTGCAAATGTAAGTTAATATTTTACTTCAGTTGCATGGGACGTTTCACTGCCCTTGGAGTTATTGTACTGAGTTTGGATGCTGGATTAAACCAGGGAAGTGTGAAGCAGAGGGATTTTAGTCTGCTTTAAGTGCAAATGTCTGTGCAAACTTAAACATGGAGCTGCTACAGACTTTTCCATTATTCATATATTAGATTTCTTGCTTTAAGTATGGACTTGGTATCTCCAAAACTCAGCCTCTTCTCTATACGTGTGGCTTGAGGGAGGGATGAGAATACCCCTCTTGTTTTAGATAAGGAGCATGATAAGCCTTTTTGAGCTGCAAGACTGAAATACGTGTATGTGCTTTGTCCAGAGCTGTGCAAGTCTCTGAAGAGTAGGTTAGAGCAGTGCCTGGCAACTGCGAGGTTTGGGTTTAGTTACTAACCTACTCCGGGAGCTTGAGCACGCTGCAAATCTAAAACTTGCACTTCTCACTTTGCTTCATGGAGATAGGTCTGAGCAATGAAATTAATTTTTTGCAAAACACTCAGTGTTTGGACAGGCCCCGTTCTAAAACAGAAAATGCTCTCTCGCCAGGGTGAGGGACCAGAAGGGAAAGAAGGAGAGGAGAGGAAAGAGCATCCTCTGTCCCAGGCATTTGGCTACTTCCAAATCTTTTCCTTCCTCCACAGATTGATTGTGGCATCCTTCAAGTGAGTAGGTCACCTGAAAAGCAGGCCCACTTCATAAAGCTTTGCATCCATCTAGCTTACTATAAAATAATAATTATACAATTTAGAATATGAAGCCTGTCAGTATCGTCCCGGGGTAGATGTACCCTTGAAAGGGAACTTAAGAGTGTTTGTTCACAGCAAGAAGGCGTCAGGGAGGATGGAACTGAACACAGGCGGCAGCTTCTGAGCCTGATGCTTTCTGACGGGCATTGGCTGCTCCCTCCATCAGCTGGTACCTGCGGGAATCCATCAGGCTTCCCACCTGAGGCCATGGTGTAGGGGCGAGTGAAGATTTGGCTACACAGGCAGCGCTGTGAACAACCTGGGCACAAGCTGGCTTGTGCATGCAACTTTGTGGGTAGATCCAGAGCTTGGTCTCAGGAAGAATATGGACTAAAGGGCAGCCTTCCCAGGAGTGGCTATGGGCAGAAGCCCCCTTCCATTAATCCAGATGTGTTTATGGCAGTAGTTTCCCTAATGGGAACGGTGCTGTACATCATACAGATTGGAAATCATTGTCATCACAGGGCCATTTCCCCGTGGAGCACTGCACTTGCTTCTTTCGTTACAAGGGAAAATGTTACTCCTGTCCTGTCTGTTTGTGTCTCAGCTGCTGGTGAAGGATGTTTGCATGTATCGGAACTAATCACAGCAATTTTTAGTTTACCTGAATGAACATGAGCTGCTGAACTGTCGCAAGCAACAAAAATATAGCATGGTGTCTTGGTGCTACAGCTTGCAGGCCTAAAGTGAAGCATTGTGGTCAACCAAGCCTCTGAGCTTTGATTCTTTGTCTTACGCTGGCATTGAAAAGCTGCATTTGTTGGGACATAGATGGGAGGAGAAACTGGGTCAGCATCGAACATAGCATTAAACTGGGTATTTGCAGACCCCAGTTTACTTAGTTCTAGGGACGCTTTGGGCCAGTTTGAAAATATCCTCTCTGCAAGCGGAGCCCTGTGGCCCAAGGAGGAGTCCAGATCCCATTCCTGTCTCTGCCATCTCGCCTGTACGAGAGAAGCATTGCAGCAGCTGTGCAAAAGGGCTTTGAGATTCAGCAACAAAGTGGTTATTTAGAAGTGAGATGTTTGTTGTTTTTATAATAGTGTGTTCCTTTGAAATGATGGGCTCAGCTCCTTGGCAGAGGATGCTGCTGGATGTGAATGCCACGCACAGCCCGCACGTCCACAGACACCGCGGACATAAATGCTCTATGTGCTGGAGACGGCCCAACTTGTAAAGCTCAGACCTGTATTCCTGCAGGAAGAGGGCCCGTTTGCGCGTCTGTGCTTGAGTCCAAATGCTGTTGTCTTTTCCTGCCTGTACGTATTTCATCAGTGTATGCCGTGAATAAGATTGCTCATAGTCTGTGTGTTCTTGCAGGCACTGTAGTCCTTTAGGTTTCAGGCAGGGCTTGAGCTGTTTTCTTCCTGAAAGGACTTGGGCAGTCCCTCACCTGGAGTGCAGTCTGTTCACAGATGGAGCAAGACTTTGGCTTGCTTTTGGCTGCTCTCCTTTAGGACATTTGTCTCTCTTTTTCTAAATGAGAATGAGTAGCTGGGAGACAAGGGAGGAAAGAGGAAAGGAGCGTGAATAACGAGTAAATGTTAAATTTCTGTTTATGAAAAGGCTGTTTGATAAGTTGGTAGCCATTTAAACAGCACACAATAAAATACAGCCTCTCAGAAAGGCTAGTTCAATTCTGTGCCATACATGGATTTGCAGTATCTGAGATGGATGAGATCTTTCCTCTGCTTTCATGAGAAACAATTTATTTACAGGGTGAAGCTGTCAGACGTGCATGAACACTGCCAAACCTGGCAGGTCTGCAGAATAAGCTTTTGTTTGGTTTATATTTCTAGCTTCTTCCTTCAGCCAAAGTGGCCCTGCTTGAGCCACAAGCTTTGTTCTGAGAAGTATTAGAGGGTCAAAAGACAGGCCCTGTTCTCGCCTGCCAGCTAGTCCTGACTGATGCTGCATGTGTTTGGCAGTGGGCTGTGTGGGATGGCTTGGAGCAGAAATGAGTACTGCAAAGATGTTGTTGCTTGAACCTCCACAGAGAATCAAAGCCTGATTTCTCTCTTTAGCTGGGAATTAGTTGGGGGAGTGACTCACTCTGTTGTTGAAGTAGCTAATGCTGCCCGCAGGATTATCCTGGCCACTGCAGATTGGACTCCTCACTCACATTGTTCCAGTTACTCAATTGAGTGACACTTGGCCTTAATTAAAATTTGTAATTGTAGTTGCTTTTTCTTTGCTGTTGGCTAAGCTAATGACATAACTGAAGAGAGAGACAGGAGGATCCACTGGGAAAAGTCAGAGATCTTTCATGGCATTGCCAAAATGCCAGAGCTCAACCTGGTGTAGCTTGTGGCGTCATTTTTTACCAGGCAAGATCAAACACCATGAGCTTTGCTTCTACTGTCTGTAGGAGATTAATGTTTCTGTTCCACTGGAGCCTATGGCTCAGAAATAATGACCTGGTGAGAGGCACAGCAAAATAGTGCATGGAAAGGTCATGATAACAATTACAGTAGGGTAATAAAAGCAATTAAGTATTCACAGCATCTTATTCCTTTGTAAGGGTGGAGATATCCCATTTTAGAGAGGACCAGAGGTCATGCTATAGCAAGATGATGAGCATATTTGATGTGGCAGGTGATGGATTCCGTGACTTGAGCAGGGTGAGTGTCCTGTGTTCAGAGCGGTGCAGGAGCAGGAATCGGCATACATGATGAAGCAGCCTTCCCTTACACCTGCTCTGAAGGCTGTGAGGCAAGAAGCTGCGGGACTGCCTTGTGCGGTGGAGGGGAAGTGAGCATCTGCACCAAGTCCCCATGGTGGTACCAGTCCTCTCTAGGGAGAGAAAGCAGCAGCAGCATGCTGGAACTTTCAGCATCCTTAGTGTGAAGATGCACATCCTCTGTGGCTTCAACATCTAATTCTGCTGCTGCGATGCCTCTCCATTCCTGGGCTGAATGTAGTGGGTTGGGAACATTCCTAACACCAGAGGCTTTATCTGCTGCGCTGCAGGCTTCTTCCTTCATCTCTGCCAAAGGGTTTGTAGCCTGCATCCTCTACTATGCAAAGGCAACGTTTTGCTGCCAAGGTGACGGTGTAACTGAGATTTAAGGCCTGTGTGTGTGCAAAACCCTGCGGTGTTTGAAACGGAAGTAGAAACACAGTCATCCTCAATCTGTTTTTTTGTATGATTCACAAGGGGACTTCTGGGCCTTGAAAAGAAAATACATATCCCATGCCAACAGACAAATGTTGCGACGCTTACTGGTGCATTAACAGTGTTTTCAGTGCAGGACTGATACCAAAGCATTGGGTGAGTGTGTCTGTACATCCCATCAGCTTTATCAATCACAATGTTGTTGCTGTTGAAATAGGTGAGGAAGCAAGCTCAGAGTTAAGTGCCTTGCACATTTGGAGTCAGCAGCAGAGCTGGAAATAGGACACCGGTGCCTTGGATCTCAGTCCTCTGCTCATCACAGCACTGGAGGTGAAACGAAAGCCTTCTCCAATCTTCTACTGCTTGTCCCCAGGGCTGGGAGGCACATCTCCTCACTCTTGGAGCGGAGATACGGATGGAGGGCTGTCGGTGCTGTCTGGGGCTGGAGAAACTCCTCGTGCTGTTCATCTAGGATGCTGTGGGGATGTCGGCTGCTCTTGCTGAGTTGGAGGGACTGCAGTAACACTCCCTGCCGCTAATCCTGGACCGCTTTTGTTTAGTTCTCTGATTCTATAAGAAAGCAGTGTCCTTTGCTCCCCTTTTTGTTGTCAGTGGTGGTGTGTTTTTTGTTTAACAGCAATTTTGCCTTTGTTGCCAAAGCTGCAAGTAGGGCTGGGCCGAGTGAGGAAGTGTAATTAAAGTTTGCTCAGACAAAGGCGTTTGGTGACGAGATGCAGTGTTGCTGAATCCACAAGGGGCACAATTAACTGATAAGAGTAAACTAATTGTTATTCATATTAAATTAGGGCACAGGTGATTTGGAAAATCTATAGACACTCCCATATGCTTTGCGATTTTGCATTGCAGATTATGGTTTTATAAGGCCCTTCTGGGATTTGGATTATAGAGGCAAAGTGTGGAGCTGTATCTAAACTAAACATACTCTTTCCTGATTAACTACATGATAAAAACACAAATGTGCACATCAGAGGATTTATCACTGTGTTTGCATACTAATTTTTCTTTTCTAGGCATGAACACCACAGTTTTTCATAGATCCAAGTGATTCTGTGTAGTGGCAGCTGGGTAAACCCAGACAAGCTGACGTGATTCCCATATTGTCACGAAATAGTTTTGAGATGGAGGTTAATAGCAGGGAACGGGCATATGGCAAGGACATGACTGCCACAGGAGTGGTAGGAGATGCTGAGACACTTGCTGCTGGTTCTTTTGTGCTGTGCTGTCATGGTCTGTGAATGTTTGTAGGCAAGAGGCAGCAGGGCCATGCTCACCCTGGCAGGATGAGGTGAGGCTGCAAAGAGGTGTAGTTTGCCTGCGCAGGAATGGCAGGCTGCTTGAGCTTTTGGAGCAATTCTGCATCAAGCTCTGTTGGTTTAAAACAGCTCTGAAATGAATATTTATAAACGGGACATGAAAAAAGAGTCTAAATTGCTTGTGTGATCTTGGGACATGTGAGATATTATGACTATTTATGCGTTTCTGTGTCTCACTTTATCAGTTCATTGTGTTGCAATCCCAGAGTGTCACAAGCTGCTCTTGAAGGAAGTTCTCTCTCAGTAAGATCCAAAGCTGCCTGGCAGTGCAGCGGTAGAAGATGTGGGGATATCAGAGCAGGAAATGGGGCAAAGCATGTTTCAACAGCACAGCTAAAGTATTAAGGCAGAGAGAAATGCAGGCCTTTGGCTTGGACTTGCTGATAAGTCTTCTGAGCCCTAAAAACAAAAAGGCCTGTGACTTACGTCATCTGGAATTTCCCATTTGGGATTGTCTCACTTAACACATGAAGAGATCCAGCAATAATTCCAGTGGTCTATGCATGTTCTTGCTTCCTCTCCTTTCCTCTCTTCTGGTCTCAAGCTGTGGCATCCAGAGCAAAGACGCGTTTCTGACCTGTATGATGGGTGCCTGGAGGGTTGGTTTGGAAACAGAGCTTAATTACAAAGCAATGTGGAGCGAGCTGGATCTGTTTATGTTTGTTTGCTAAGAGGGTGCTTCCCAATAAATTAAAATCCCTCAGAGAACAGTTTGGATGTATATGATTTAGCACCGTCTGGGTTGCACTAGTCTCTGAACAATCTCTGCCTTGGATTCTGGCCAAGATAACGATCGGAGAAAGGCTGTAGCTGGACAAGGAGTCTAGGGGTTATTGAATCACTCCTGCCAACTCCCAGCAATGTGCTAAACCATTTCCTTTTAGATATTCCCCTGAGTTAGGTTTACCTACGATGGGTCTTTAGCCCATGAAGAGTTTCTTCCAAGATGTTAAGAAGCACCACTGTCCAAGGGGAGCTCCGTGCAAAGTGTGGCTCTCCTTTCCTGGGCTCTGAACTGAAGCAGGCTCTGTCTCTCTCGGCAGTGCAGAGAAGAGGCGTCTTGTGTTAGGCTGAGGTATCTTTACTGGAGCAAATCCCAATGGTAAAATGCCAGGCTAGGGATTAATTTGTTTGCCGATTTGAAGGGGAGAGCACCACCTGCTGATACATCACCACGGCTTTTCTTTTGGTCTCACCGCTTGCTCTGACCCTAAATGTGTTTTGCATATATTCGTGAAGCATCCCGAGGGCATGCCGAATCCACACATCGGGGTGGATTCCGTGCAGGAACAGAGCCTTGATGGGGTGAAACAGCTCCTGCCAGGCAGTGCTGCCAGGGCATCTCCGTGTCTTGGCTTCAAGGTAAAAATGGGCCGTACTCAGGAAATGGTTTTCCTCCAGAGGTCCTTTTGGACATTCATCAGATCAGGCAGATTGGTGCGCTGCCCACCTTCCAAAGCTTGTTGTTGGTGTCCGGTTCCTTGCGTCTGCCTGAGGGCACTGCCCAGCTGGGAAGTGCCGAGTGATCGGGCTGTGCCTGTCTGCTGCTCACTCGAAGGCTGGTCGCAGAAGTCGAGCTGGGTGGTGAGGAAGCATCTCTGATAGCTTCTGTAGGTGAAGTCCATGAGATAGACTTTTTGAATGGAACATAAAGAGATTTTGGATGAGATGACAGCTTTTATTGTTGCTTGCTGTACCTTTACCAGAAGAAACAGAAACCTTGGCTTCAGAGTACGTTTGTCACAGAATTATCCACCAGTTTCCCCCCCACTGAAGCCCAGCAGACTAAAAGGCTGGTAATTGCTCTCTGTAGCACAGCAACAAGGGCTATAGCAGCATGTGCTGGAAACGGTCTGTGCAAATAGCAGAACGTGTTGCTCCACGCCATAAGAAGCTTATGCTCTGCCTGAAAACCTGTTGGCCTGTTTTTGGCCCTTGGAGAATAACAGCTGGGCTAGCGGGTGCTTGCTGGAGGATCTTTTTGCCCAGTATGCACATGTCAACCAAAGCAGGAGCAAGGATCTGTTCCAGAGAGTGGGATGGACGGTGGTGCTTGAAGGGAGCAGCATAAATAGGTTGAAGGTTTTTGTTGCATGGAGAGTTAACACGAGTGATTAGTTTGATTTGTGGTTATGAGTAGCTACTGCTTAGCCCTCCTGTGGGAAGAAGGGGAATTGCCTAAGGTTGCCAAAGGGGCCAGACTTTGAGGGGTTTTTTTCTCCATGGCCCCTCCCAGAGCCTAGGGTCCTTCTCATCTGCATGAAAAGGTAAGTGGGACTACCAAAAGAGGTTCTCCCTTCCTAATGTCAGGGTTGGCTCTGAAGAGCACAGGCGTGTCATTTCGAAAACTGGCCCGTCTCTTTCCTTGTCCTGTTTCTGTAGATAGTTGTATCTCAAGTCTGGCACCACAAGGCAGTAATAATCTAGAGCCCAGACCTCTGGGCTGAGGAAACTCCTAGAAAGCCTGAGCCAAGGTATTTCCTATATTCCGGCTGCCTGCAGCCTGAAACCAAGGCAGCACTGCTGGAGGGAGTGAAGCAGTGATTGGGGCAGCAGGGGAGGCTGCCAGCTGGGTTAGACAGGGAAACATGGACCACATCAGCCCGTGGGTTGCTCCAGCTTGTACACTGCTCCCTCCCAGCAGCTCAGCACTGTGCCTGTGCATGCACCACTGAAATGTACCCTACTATTTGCTGAATATTTGCCCTCGCGCTCTTCCCTTTGCCCTGCGCTGCCTCGGCTAATGAGGTTATTGTTTAGGCGGAGAGAGGCATCCGCTCGTGTTTGTGCCTGGCTGCAGCGAGGTTCCAAGCAGAGATCTTCCTGACAGTGCCAGATGGTGAGCCGTAAGCACGGGGAAGAGCGGGGAAAGGGAGCTGCAGCTCTGCCCCCTCCCGGGAAAACAGCCTGGTGGGAGTGTGTCTACCCCAGCTCTGCTGCCGCATGGCTTTGGAGTCTGGAAGGGGGAGATGGAACACTGTCAAGGAGTGGGCCTCTGGACAGCTGGGGCAGGCAGAGCATGTCAGGCTGTGAGCATCTAGTTAGGCTTTCTTGTGCCTTCAGTCCTGTGGTAATAAACCTTACATAAACCTAGCCGGAAGCACAGCATTAATATTTAAAATATGACATTTAAGGTATTGAATATATGCTATGTTCTCCAGAAGAATATCTATGTGTGTGTATGTGTGCGCACACTTGGGGCTTTGTTTTCCTTTTCTAGTGGATTGTTGTGTGTATGTATTTTACTCGGGGTATTTTGTGCTATAATAAGAAGGGGGAGGGAGCGGGAAAATACTGCTCTGTTTATATACACTGCTGTCAACAGTGATGCTGCGTGTTTCAGATTCGCATCCTCTGTGAAGCACTCTGGATTCCAGGCAAACAACACCCTTCCCCACTTTATCCTGAGATCCTCCAGGAGGATTGCCTGAGCCTCTCCTCCCATACCCCTCTTGCTGGCAGGCTTGCCCTCTCCTGGAATTTGGCTCTGCTGAATGTGGCACACTCCGTACCCAGCATGCAAACAAGTCAATATGCTAAGGTTCAAAGGGACAACCTTGGAAAATGTCAGAGCCGCTTCTCTGCACCATTGTTCTGCGGCTCTGATCACAAAAAGGAGCTCTGAGTGAGTCAGGCTGTAATTTTCAGTCAGGGGGCAGGGGAGGGATGCAGCAATGCCTCTCTTTATGTGTCTAGGTCCCTCCTGAGCTTCTTTGACACTTTTCCCGATGCCTTTCACCTTTGTGAGTCTTCAGAGACACTGATGCAGGGCTGAGCCTGAAATGTTACTGCTCACCCATAATTTTTATAAATCTCAGGTGTATCACATCTCCTTTCCCGCCTCCCTGAGTTTTTATGTGTTTAGGTTTTGTGGCAGGAGCGTTTTTATGTCTCTTCTCCCTTGTTTTCACCTCTCTCACCCAGCCCTGAAATAGTCAATGAATGTGCCCTTTCTTATCTCTTGATATAGGCCTCAAGGGACAGTTCCTTCCTATCCATCTCCTGAATGCCATAACAGCAGGTAGCCTGGGACATGCTGGAAAAGCACTGGGTCTGAATCCGCCCTTTTGATCTAAGTGGACATTATGCATTTTTAATAGATATAGAGTTCAGTGAAACCCTTAGTACTAGCTGAATTGGCACAAAACTCCCAGGCAAGTAGTCTTTGGAGCTGATCTCTCCCTAGGTACCTTGCAGAAAATGAGACCAAGGACAAAATAAGGCCATGTTCCCTTTGATTGCAAGATCTGCTTTGTTTTGCAGAGGAGGTGGCTGAGCAGAAGCTAGCCCAGCTGTGCGGTCTCTTTAGCTCTGTGTGAAGGATCTGAATTGGCAGTCCTTGTTCATTTTTGTTCATCCCTGGAGTAGGTGCAGCGTGAGGGGAGAGGCTGTTATAAAGCACCTTCCTTCAAGCATCACCCTCTGTGGACAGTACTTCAGCACTGGCCTGGAGGCATCATTTCCCAGGTTTGTCTGGTGCAGGCCTTGCCAGTCTCAGCAAAGCTCACTTCCACCTGAGGCAGTGGTTTGGGACCATGCGTGGAGTCCTCCAGCTTGCGTCACTTCACAGGGAAAGAGTATGGGAGCCGCTGTCCCTGCCCCTATGATAATGCAGTTAGGATTTGTCAGTGTGTCTTGATGCTTGCTAATTCATGGGTAATATTTTGACTTCCAAGCTACGTAGCAGGTATCTCTGCTCCCAGGTACCACTTGAGATCCACAAGTTAAAACTGGGGTCTGAATTCAAAATGAAAATCCTGGTGAAAATGGTGGGAGTCACTGGTGAAGATCACCGAGAGCGCTCAACCTCAGCTCCCTGAGTGCTGAAGCTTTTCACAGTAACTGGAAGGTTGTAGTTTTTCCTTTGTTCTTTTTTTTTGTAAAGCATAAGTAAATCTCCCCATACCTCCAAGTTACCATGGCACTGTAACCTTACCAGATCTGGAGGAGAGGGAATAACAAGGGAGTAGCTGTAGCTCTGGATCTGTACACGTCCAGCATGGAACATGGAGCCAGGAAGAGATGGTGGTATATGGAGAAGGTTGATCTGGTTGGAAGCAGGTCAGCGGGCAGCAGTGGCGGGACAGGTGAAAGGTAATTCGTCTCCAACCTCAGGGCTGACTTTTGGTTTATGTTAAACTGTCCAGCTGCGAGCGTGGCGTTCAGAGGCGTACGTACTGTGGTGTTCAGCCATCTCGGAGAAATCTGCTGCTGAGCATGAGTCAGCCCTGCCTGGGTTAACTATTAAAGGGCAGTATCGGGAGACGGGATCTTTACTCTGGTCCCCAGCCCCTTCAAGTCCTGCGTCCTCCAGGTGGTCCCTATGAAGGAAGTGAGTATACCTAGGGTCCTGCTGCATTGTTAGAGGTCACAGAAGTCTCCTGTCTGCCCACTGGGCTCGGTGCAATTGTCCCCAGATTAGGGGCAGCCATAATCACATCCAGAGCCTCCTTCCCATGGGGAAAGCATGTTCCTGTTGTCCTTTGCCCAGTGCTGGGTACCTTAGTCAGCTGCAAGGGTGGACGTGGGGCTACCTTGCTGTTTGGGTAGGGGTGGCTGAGTGGGGCCATGGAAAGACATGGTGCTGAATAGAAGGGGAGTTGCATGAGATCTAAAGAGTGTTACCCACTGCTTGCAAAGCCTAAGTGGGCACAGACAGAGGGCCATCAGTCTGGGCATGGAGGCATGCACGACGAGGAGTGGAAGGTGCTTCTGCTAAAGTGCACGTGCAGAAAGTGGAGCAGAGCTCAGCCTGCCTTCCCGAGAGGCTGGAGGGCAACCTTGCTTTCCACCTAGCATACGGTCACTGCTTTCTCTCAGAGAGGTGCTGAGCCTCCTCACCAGCAAGACCCTTCCCTCACACCCAGCCTTTCCTTGCCTCACACTTCCCATTTGTTTGCCGAGGTGGGAGAGAGCATCTTCCCTAGCCTGTGGCTGCAAACTCAGTGGGCGATGCTGTGGAGTGAGGAGAGCAGGAACCAATTCCTTAAGGGGCCATCTCAGAGCCTTCCCTGGCTTTTCCTCCCGTCGCAGGGAGAAGTGCCCCTGCCTAAGTGGAATAAATTGGTACAGACCATTAGCAGCGCTGGTCCTCCTCTGGTGGGGGGGAGGGAAGGGGCTGTCGGCACAGCTCTGGATACAAAGCAGCCAGCCACGCTCTGGCTCCTTCCTCCCGCACCCTGTTGGCCTCCTCCTCCTCCTCCTTTTCCTCCTCCTCCTCCTCCCTGTTTGCATGCTCCCTCCCTCCCTCCCTCTTTCACTCTCTTTCTTTCCCTTAACGCCACGCTGCAGAAAGGCAGACCTGGGGAACCGGAGGTCCACAGAGGCAGTGGAGGAGGAAGAAGCTCTCCAACGCAGTTTCTTTGCGAGTGAAACAGGGAGGAAGACAGGCAATAAAGGAGTGTCTTGGTTGCTGCCTGGATTAAGAAAGAATACATAAAAAAAAAAAAAAAAAAAATTCTGGACCCAACGAACGAGGAAAAAGGGAGGAGAGAAAGAGGAGGAGGTTGCTGGGGGGAGCCCACTCCGGTGGGTGAACAGCCGCTTTGAATCGTGCCTCTGTTCCCAGGGATTAAAGCATGAATGGGAGCAGCTTCCCAGCCACGATGGAGAGAGAAGGCGGTTCAGGCTATGGGAATAAGGTAACTCTTGCCTCTTGCAGGAATTGCATGGCTGAGCTGATCAGGACAGAGATCCTTTATGCACAGGGCTGGGTGTGTGCGTGTATGTTTGTATGCAGCAGGCAGGGAGTGGGAGGAAGCAGAAAAGACTCAAAGCTACCCCTCCCAGCGTATTTAAAGGATGCAGAGTGGGTCCCGGGGGCTGCAGTGCTGGAGATCACTTTGTCCCCCTTTTTCAGACTGGGTGCCTGAGGATGCCAAGCTGCTTTGCTTGGGGAAGGCTGGCTGGGTTATGGGGAAATATGCCCGTGTCTGCCTCCAGGAGCACTGTGCTCCCAGCCTTGCCCTCCCAGCCCTGCACCTGCTCTGGGGCTCCCCTCGTGGGCTTGCGAGTGGCTCTTGGGGAAGCTGCGTGGGGACTACAATGGCCCCGCACCCTTCCAGCCTGCTGCTGCATCCGTGCAGAAAGACAGGAGGGAGGTGAGAGGCGAGTGAGAGGGTTGATTTTCTCTTCCTTTGGTCATCCTCTGCCTTTTCTTTGCAAAAGAAAGGGATGGGATTTAGGAGGAGGGGGAGCTGAAATCCCTTTCATTCGTGCCAGCAGTGGTGAGAGCCAACTTTGAGGCTGCTTAAAGGCAAAAGCTTTCCGAGTGCTATCTTTTGGAGGAATAGGAGATGGCCGGGCAATGCTTTGCCATGCGAGGAGTAATCTCTGTGTCATGTTATGTTGTGGGAATAGGTGGGTATGAAAAATAGTGATTATGGGGGAGAAAGTCCATGGTGATCAATGAAGCTGTCCACAAATGATGCTTTCCTTTTCCCTGCTGGGCCTCTCTCTGACTCAATTCCTGGGTCTGTGACCCTGAAAGTCCTAATTTCTCTCAGTCAGACTAGAAAGCGCAACTTCAAATAGTATTGGGAGGTGGCTTAGCCCAGATGTTTGAGAGAGCACTGAGGAGGACCTGATGTTTACAGCTATGGAGCCCATATCCACTTAATCCCAGGAAGTGCAGGTCTTGGCTGGGCATCCCTCGGTATCTTTGGCAGGATCTTGTTGCTGCAATATCCATTTGTTCCGTGCTGTCTGTTAGATATCTCCTCCTCCTCTTGCCTTCAGGGGCTTCTCAATGGGTCTTGGCATGGGGTTAGGAAGCATTTGCTTTGGTTACTTAGCTAATGACGTGTCACAGAAGTCCCCGCTTATGTGGATACAGTGCAGAAAGTCATGAGCCCCAATGTGCTGTCAATTGACGTAAGAGCTTGTCTACACATCTAAGGAGCTTACGGTCCAGTGTTTGTTATGGACTGGAAGAGACTATGCAGTCTGTTACATAGGTCTGTATGTACTTGTCTAAATTGTTAGTGTCCCTGAACATTTACAGTGAGGTGTCACCAACTTGTGTAAATGAATGAGATTGGGTGTGTTTGTGTGTGCACATAAATATGGAAGAAGGACTGTGTAAATGTACAGTGGAGCTTCAAGCCAGTCTTTTGTTTCGTGAGTAATCCTTGCTCATATGAGGAAATTCTCCTAACTCACCTGAGATGCATCTTGCTTGCCTTGTTCGTGTAATTAGTCCTTTTCTATACACAGATCTCCCATGCAAATGAATTGATCAAGATTTGGCTAGAAGGTTACAATGGTTGGGTTTGCTTGGGTTACCTGACAGAGTTGGGATCGAAAAGGTGTGGGAAAATGGAGGCACTTGGGAAAAGAGGGTAAAATATCTTCTTTCTATAAGTAGCACCCAACTCTGTTTTTTGTGTCAGCTTCAAAGCATTGAGGAATATGGGAGATGTTCTGGTGAAGGGATTGAATAATTAGACAGTAAAAAAGAAGGCTATATCTCCCAGGAGGGTTAATTCTGTGACAGGGGCCAAGAACCTTGAAAATGCTCAAAACCAGCAGGACAGTGGATGCTACCAGAATGGGAAGGTATCTGACCAATAATTTTATTTTCCTGGTTGAATATGTATGGGTGCATGAAAGACAGAGGAAGAAAAATTACATTGGTGATGTTGGCTCTGAGTACTTTACCGTTTCACGCAGCTGAGTTATAAATCCCTCCCTGCACCCCCCCCATAGGCGTTCCTCGTGAAACACTGTCAGCTTTTCCAGCGGAGCACTGTGAACTTGGAGTCGTGAGCAACACAGTAACAGCTTTAATGAGAGCTGGCTCCCTCTAAGCCGGGCTGATCTGAGGAAGGTGCAAAAGAGGGGACCCAACTCTCATGTTGTTTCGATCCTCTAGGACAGCAAAGTGAGAGGACATCGGTAAAAAAAGGGTCTCCCTCCACATACATGTGTCGGCAAGGAGGAGAGGGGGAGAGCTTTCCCACTTGTTAGTTGCCATCCCAAAGTTTCCTGACCCATCGAGGTGGCTCACCATGGAGAGTGAGTGCAAAGAGGGGATAGTGCTCCAACCCTAGGAAGGGACTATCACCTTGTATGTGTCGCAGGCCTGACGCGGTGCCACTGGGGTCAACGATTCTGTTCTCTTGTGGCTTTGTCCTCATCGGGGCAGTGTCTCACAGAGCTCCAGCCCAGCTACAGCAATGCCTGGATTTGCTCTCTTTCCTCCCTTGACCTGCAGCGTTTTGCGTCTTTCTGGTTTTTGCTCTGCAGTTGTGCACCTTCGGAGGCAAGAAGAGCAGCGAGTGCCTCCAGTGTGCAGGGCCTTGTCAGTTTTTAGCACATTCATAAATGCTGCGTCTTTCTAGCAAACAATTGCTGGAGCTGGGAGATCTGGCCTAAGCTGCCCAAGAAATCTTCCCGTAACAAAGTGTGAGCACACGCTCTCCCCTTGTGTGAAGCTGGCTGCTCAATGTCAAAATAATGCTTTCAGAAAGGAAAACAATGCATCTGCCCTTTTAATCTTTTCCGGCACCCTCATGTTGCAACGGCAGAAGCCTTGGGAAATGAAAAGAACTGTCTTTTAAGGGACACTAGGGCAAATGTTGCAATTCATTTTTCAGTGTTTCTTGGAGACTTGCCTTTTGCAAAGCCTTTGCTCTCTCTTGCCCTTGTTCTATTTCTACCAGCTCAAAAAAAAGTTGTGCAAAAGCATTTTTTAATTCTTCAAACAAAACCCAATGGACAGATTTGAATCCATAGGAAGAGAGGATATGGTCCTTTCTTGCATCGCTGTACATTTTGTCTTGCAGGGATGAGCAGTGCCAGGTGCTGCCTGGCTTCCAAGGCTGCTTTTCATATGGGCTTACCACCAAGATCTCTGACTTCTGGGGATGCAACAGGCCTTGGTCAGCATCTTTCTCTGGGTGATGCCCTTTGTGGCTTTCTTGCTCTCCGCTTTTTCTGCAGCCCTCCATTGCATGCAGTAGCCTTGAAAAGTTAGGTGGGCTGTACCTCTAAGTCTTGTTCGGGGATATGGCTGGAGGTGCATTTGGTGTGGCTTCAACCCACCCGAAGGCAAAGCATCTTCTGGAAGCAATGTCATTGGAAGGGACCTCTGAACTGCCTTTTTCATGTGTCCTTGTCCTCTGTAACACGGTGTCTTTTATGCTTTACTTGTGGAGATCCTGAATCAGTTACCTACCAGTGTTTCACTTCTCTGGTGGCAAGAGAAGTGGTCTTTGCTGGGCACAAGGTCTGAAGAGTGAGGATAGATTCTCCCTTTTTCTCCTGCGAGCCCCAACTTGTTTGGGTTGGCAAGTTGACATCAGGGCTGGATTCACCTTCAGAAGCTAATAAGGGCTTTGCTGAGTGGAGATCACAGGGTGTGGCCCATAATTAATCTTCATATCCTGATCTAGACACGTGGACCACCCCCACGTGCTCTAAGTAATACAGCGTATTAGTCACTATTGAATATATCCTCCTACATTTTTAATGGGAACTCCACGCCTCCAGGGAACTGAGGCACTGAGAGACTGAGGAAATAACCGAGAGCAATTCACTGTGCTAGGGAGCAGATCCCGGTCTCTTGCAATGCTAATGGCTTTGTCCCACAAATTTATCCAGTTTGGTCCTCCTCCTGTTCTTCACCCTCTCTGTGGATATGTTAGTTGTCCCAAGTGGCATTTTCCAAGGCACGTTGTTCACAGGCTCATAAAATGACTCCTGCGCAGCAAGATACTTTATGGGTGGGTACCTATATTGTGCCTGGAGCACACTTGCACGGGCAGCTTTGCACACCTCTGTTTTCCATCCTGGCCTGTGTATCGAAGTGTGTGTTCTTCCCCTTGCACAGCTGTGTGCAGGGACATACGTACTCTGTGTTTCTGTCTGAGAAATGCCCTGTCCTGCCCGAGTACCACAGAGCCTTTAAGCAATTTGCCAACTGCAGTGGTACTCCAGAAATCCCTCCAGCTATCCTATCCATGTGAGCCATGGGGAACACAATGTGACATGCCTGGCAGTGACAGCAGAATAAATAGGAAACGCTCAAGATCCCCCTCCTGCCTGGATCTGAGCTATTTTCCTAAAGACAGGGCACGAGCTAAGGTTCTGTACAAGGCTTCCTGCGCTTCATGTGCTGTTCTTTAAGAGAAGGTGATGCATTAGCTCTCAAAGGGTGTCTTAATGCATTGGGCACTGCTGGCCCAGCTCCAGCCTGTGTGCTGCCCTGGAATGCTTTTTATTGTTAGTTCCTTAGATGTGGTTTGATACTCCCAGAGTCCTTGGTGCTGTGAACATCTAGTCTCTGCACTGGAGCATAGCATGTAAGTAAACAGGATGGACAGAGAAAATACTGCATGCTTGGTTTTGATGGAAGGGTAGCCAAAAGCTGACAAGGGAAAGGTGATTGGCCTGTGATCATGTAGGGAGTCCCCTGGCAAAGATATGGGAACCCAGAGAAAAAATTCTGCCAGTTAGAATGGGACAATCTTCAGAAAGGCATTAAAAAAAAAATGATCTCTGAAACCTCTGGGGAGGAGATTTACATCTTCGCATCATGATTGAGAATTCTCTCCGTTCACCTCCGAGCTGTTGCAAAGGCACACGTGCACTGCAGAGCCCACAGAAGAGAGATGTCCGCTGATCCCTGAGTTCCTTCCACACTGGAGACTGGTTATCCTCTCTGAAATAACAACAGCTGGTGCCCTGCTAATGCAACGTGGAAAGTAATGTTCAGACTCACTCCTCATTCCTGCCTTATGCACTCTAGACCAGTGGGCTAGGTTGTCAGAAAAATTTACTCCCCTGTACTGACTGCCATCTGGGAACCCTGTCAAAGCCCAGTGGATAGGGAATTGAAAACTGTGGCTCAGAGAGCAAAGTCTGCTTACCTCCCCAGAAAGGTGGGAACCCTTTGCTTAAGCGTACTGAGGATGCGGATGTTGGCTCATGTAGGTTCAGCTGTATAGTAAAGAGAAATGGGCATTTCCAGGGTGCAGCTCATCTCATCTGAAGGCATTCATCTAAAATAGGCCAAATGAATTCTCCCCATTGACTGCAAAAAGAATCTGCACAGTGGGGATCTACACCTATGGCACTGCAGGAAGCAGGGATGGATGTCATCTCATCTGACCTTTTGTGAGTGGGAATTCATCTGGAGCCAGATGTCTGCAGCCACCGCACAAAGATCTCCTCTTGGCCAGGTGCAAGGTCTCAGTCCGCCAGCCTCATGAACGCCGCATGTTACATTGTGTGGGTGGCAGAGCCCCAATTTCTCCAGTGCTGCAGCTCGCTGTGGTTATGGTGGTCAGAGCTTGCAGAGAATGAGACGTGCTTCGCTTTCTGACAGGAGAAACGGGCATGGAATTTGTCTCAGCTGCCTTGCTGGATGTCACTCTTAAACGTCCTAGCACAGTTTCTTCCCCAGATTCAGCACCTGAAAGACAAAAGAAGGCTAATCCAGAAGAAATACCTTGACTCTGCCTCACCTTCCATTCAGCTGGAAAGAGACCAGGAGCAAAAGGATGGATGCTGAGGCTCTGCTCTGGATTTCATGAATGGATGAATGTAGAGACGCAAGTGGGGATTTTGAGGGGATTTGGAAGCCTGCTCCAGGATTTGTCTGGCACGCAAAGCATTTATAATACTTCCAGCATTATCATAACATAATGCCAACATGATTCGTGGCCCACTCCAGCTCTCAGTGAATAAAAAGCATAACTCCTATCACCATCAGGAGGAGAAGGATCCCACTTTTGAAAAGTTGTAGTTGTCCTGGTGGCACGAAGCAAGGGCTGAGATGCTTTTGTGTGCTGCTGTGAATGGGTGGGTCTGGTTGCATATGTGCGTGGGTGCTGAGCAAGCTGCACAAGTGACACTGCCTCGGAGCAGCGCACCGTGGCCTCTTGCAGAGAAAAGCAGTGTGACAGTGGAGTGGGTGCCTGGGCTACCTCCCCCAGGGCTTGTCTATAAATACCACCTTGGTGCTGAAGCGTTCTGGCTAAACTCCTTAGATTTCGTCTTTTGTTTTTCCATCTGTTAAAGAAGAAAAGTGTACCAATGCCTTTCTCTTAACACAGGTGGCCCTGTGAGGGCCAGGACTGTACTTACCGGAGGCTGCATGGGAAAGTGCTTGGGGGAGTCCAGCTCCTCAGGGAATGAGCAAAAGCCAGCAAGCACTGGGGAGTAACGTTGCTCTGGCCTCTGGGACCAGACTAGATGATCTCCTATGATTATTCCATCTGAATCCCATAGACTGTGGCACAAAGAGTAAACCTGGAGCTGTGCTGAGACACCGATGGCCCTGCAGGGCTTCTGGCTAGTGCATCCAAGGGAGCTTTTTCCAGCTTCAGCTATGTCTTCCCCATACAACCACAAAAAAGTAGTGCCGCCCTTGTACTAATGCAACAGTCCTATGGTAGGAATTAGTACTGTGGGAACCACTGTCCCAAGGCCTTCAGCCCATCCCTGCACAGGAGAAGCACATCAGGTGCTGTACCATTTTTGGGCGCTCCATTGCCGTCTTTGGGGCCTTTTTTGCGGTCTGCACTGATGTGCTCTGCTCATTTTTACAACGGCTATGGATGTTCATAGTGCAACAAGAGATGCAGCAAGCTTGCGTGTTTCCTTCTGCCTCCTTCTCTCTCTGCCTGCCCAGCCAGCCTTGCTTGTCACCAGCAAAGGAGTAGCACTTCTGGAAGGATTTTCTGTATGTGTAGATGAGGGGCAATGCTGAAAGCAACCATTCATACTGTTTCCTTGGGCATAGGAGCCATCCCAGGGCAGCTGTTACGCTGTCCTGAGCAGTCCAGCGCTGCCACATTCAGATTCAGACTTGATGGAAGGGAAGCACAACTTTGCTATTTTGTGTGAGCTCCTGTGTGCCTGCTGTAGCTGGATGCCTTCCTGCTATGTGAGTAACTCTGCAGGGGCCTTTGAAAATGTGCTAGGTAAGTCACTGTCCTCCTGTGGGCACCACGTCACTTCCCATGCCCTCCTTGCCCTGCCATCCCGTCATCCCTGTGGGGAACTGTAACTGCAAGCCCGAGGGAAAGGTTGGAGTTTGTGGAGTGTACAGGAGGTGAGCGATATTTTGCTGTAGCCATTAACGAGGTACATTAACCAGATGATGAGGGAGCGGCCTGACAGGGTTGTTAACTCCTGTCCCTCACCGTAACAAAGCTGTAAAACCCTCCGGAGGGATCAACGTGAGAGCAGCACTGCACTCTTCTCCATTGAGCCCAGGCTGAGAAAAGAGCAGCTTTGCAGGAGGAATTTTGTTAGAGACTGGGTGCAGTACCTGGAACCTATTTTGACTCATGAATAAGTTGATATTTCTTTGAATAATAGATGCACATGATGGTTGCTGAGAGGCAGATCTGTGAGTGGGCTGGGTCTCTGAAGGAGGGAGTGAGACATACGGAGTAAGCTGCAGTCCTGTTCTGAACTGGGAGCTTGCTGGATGCTGGAAGCCTGGCAGGACTGCGCAGAGGTGGCGCTTGGATGGTAAACTTGCATGACTGAGGCAGAGAGGGTGCCTGTGTGGTCTTTTTGTGTCTCTTGCGGTCCGCATATACCACTGCCCAGCTCAGGTTCCGGGGCTGAGGAAGATAAGTATTTGTAATGATACCATTTATCTGCCTCCATGAGGGGCTTGGTGTGAATGTGTGAATGGGAGGAGAATGGTGCTGTGATTAAATCCTAGCACAGTCTATGATGGGGGTCAGCAACCTGTGACGTGTGTCTCCCAGGGCAAGCAGGCAGGTTTGGGACAGCACAAAGCAAGGCTGGACCCTGAGAGCTGTGGCTTTTTTGGGGAGGCAACGGCTGTGCTCAGATTAGCAGGATGCTTTAAGATGCTGCCTCACGCAGTGGTACTGAGAGGCAGCCTCTTGCTTCCTTGAGAGACAGCTTTCACCTGACTTTCTAGTGGCACGTTTTGCTTCTAATTTGGGAGAGAGAAGTATAATCTGGCACAAGCCTGCCACCCTTGAAAGGCTGCCAGCCAGTTTATGGCACTCTCTGTCTGCATGCTCCCTACAGCCCCGGTGAGATACAGGAATTTTCTACCCTTCCCAGCCTCAGCTCTTGCAGTAGCTGCAGGGATGCAATGCCCCAGGAGAGGCTGACTTTGGTTGTGTGAGGTGGGGTTGTATGGACATTCAAAGGTTTGTTCAGATGGGCTGTGATCCACTTGGATGAACGGCAGCTGGTTATGGAGATTAGAGCTACAGAAGTCATTCCTAATGAATAATTCTTCCAGTGTCTGTCTTATAATAGTGGCACATCCACAAGGCGTGACTCTAACATATTCACTTTCAGAGAGTGTGCAGCTCCTGGAATGACCTTCTGCGAGGGTTTGGAAGTATTTGTTTCTGTCTGTCAGTTAGATGAGCATAATTTCTGGCATGATTCATGATTTTGACCAGGAAAAAATTGCAAGTGCTAGAATTGGGAGCATTGAAAAGGTTGGGTGGAATCTGAGTGGTAAGGGTAGGGGCCAGGACAACTCTACCTGCTCGGGAAGCCGTTTGCATGCAAATGAGGTGTCTGTACAGTGGCAGGCTCTTTGGCCAGTGGGAAGGATGCTGATAAATTTGTATGTGCTCTCTTGGCCTGAGCAGTGAGATTCAGGTGTGGCAGGAGATTGTTAAAAGAGACTGTGAAGCAATGGGATGCTTCAACTCGTTCTTGGATGGCTGAGTTGGAAGTCACATCTACCTTAGACAGAGTTAGTTACTCTAAGTTTTTAGTTACTTCAGCTCTGAAATTCTCCAAGTGCAAGCAGCCAGTGTTCAGCCAAGAGTATTGAGAAGGGGGCCTGGCAGGCATAACTGTGAATAAAATTACTCTAAGATGAATCCCTTGGCAGCAAGGTGGAGTTGTCTGGATCCTGGAGGTGTAGATACTATCTCTGCCTCGAGCCTGGCAGACTAGCCTCAGGAAGAAGCAAAAATGGCAATAAAAGGTGCCTTTCTGTAAATAAAGCCCAAAGGACAGTAGGAGGGGGAGCTGCCCATTTCTGCCCTCTGTGGAGGAGTAACTGTCCATGGCATTGTGAGGATGCTGGGATTAGTTTCACTGTAATTATGTGAAGAGGTGCTGGGGTCAGGAAAACATTGCACACCAAAAACCTATTGCTACTTTTGAGGTTTCACACTGGCAGGACACACGTGTGGAAGGAGTGCTTTGACCTGTGGAGCAGGGGGACCTAAGCTGTCTCCCTGCCACTGCCCTGTCCCCTGGCTTTGGGAAATTTGACAGCTGTGAAGGCCCTGGTGGCAAAGGATTTGTTACAATCCTCTGAAGCTGTCACCCCACACATACACCTCCTTTCTTCCTCCAATTTATCTTTTAATAATGCTGCCAACATTATTTCTCATAGCTGTCTCTTGCGCTCTGTGCCCTGCCTGGCAGTCCTTTTTGTCTCACGCAGGCATCTCGTACCATAACGCTCTAATGGGAAGAGACTCTGGCTGCTGAAGTTAATAACTTATCCGACAGCCTGAGTCATTCTTGTTACAGAGCAAATTGTGAACTATGCCGCAATCCGGGGCTGAGACCCCACTCTCGGGGGGAAAAGGGGTTGTGGAGTAGGCGAGTGTTCGCATTCAGCTTGGGATCAGGACATGCACTCCCCTGCTGCTAACACTATGGTGCGCTTTTGGCTTGTAAATCTTAGGATGCTTCCCAAAGCAGTGTTACATTGGATAGATGTGGGAAAATGGAGGATCAGGGAGTCCAGGGAAATCTGCTCGAAAGGGAGCCTGCAGGGGAGGCAGAATGAAACGAAGTCTTCACTCTGCAATGAGAAAACCAACACATTCAGAGAGACTGAAAGAGGTAATTCTTCTCGTTTTTGTCAACATGACAGCAACTCAGAGGAGCAAGTGTGCCGAGATGTCCTCACAGACGTGCCGCATCTCTCATTTTCATAGCCTGCATTCTGCATTTGTCAGGAAGCCCCAGTCCCTCGAGCTGCCAAAAGGCTTTAGGGCCACGTGCAGCACTGAGCCCTTCTGAGTCCAGGCAGCACTGATTTCTCCCTCTCTGTCTCAACCATCGCTACTGCTCTGGCTCATTATCAACTGAGTAAAAGACTTTAGTAACTCTTGTTTTTAAAGATTAGTCATCTGTAGGAATGACATTTGAAAGACTGACAGTTCCAGTCAAATGACATGGGCTGCTCTTGTGCTTGAAGATATTTGTTTAACTAAAAAAAGGTAAAATCAACCTGACTAATTAAGTGTTGTACCTTGAGATTCAACCTAGGAAAGTATAGATGTAGTCCTAGTCACTTGAGGAAGCTACCAGGCTGCCACCGCATGGGTCGGACAGGCCTGAAGGGAGTGTGGTGGGTCTGTGCTGTAGCTCTGTTGATACTCTCCTAACCCTGTTCCTTGCTTGGGCAAGGGATGACCTGTCTCTCTGTCCCTGCCATGCAAGGTTGGTGACAGTCATAATAATAATGATGTAATTTGCCTGGTTGATTTGAGATGCACCGTAATTACTGCATGATTACAATATTCTTAGAGCAGCTATTACAAAACCCTCCAGTTTCTCAGAGCTCCCCAAGGGCTTGTCTTGCTCCTCACCTTGCAAGTAAAACCCTGCAAGGGAGTCTGTCTGTCCGTCAGCCGTGTCTGCGTCTCTCCTTGTGCATGCTTTCAGCCACTTGTAGATTAGACTTCCCTGGTGCTGAGGACACTTTGCGGACCACAGGGATATTTCCCTATGTCCCGACTAGTTTGGTGGCAGGATGACGCTTAGCCAAACAGGTCAAGCTTTTGCAAGTGATGAAGATGCTTCTGGAAATGGCAGGGGCTGGTGAGTGGTCCTGGGGAGCTGGGCAGCAGGGAGAGGCGCTCGTAGGTGTCTGTCTTCCTGTGAGGGCTGCTTGCTTACTGCTTTTTTGAGTTGGGCTGTGAAACCGTTGGCTTAGTTCTGTCTCCAGCTTTTGTTTGGCTTCTCCATTTCTCATTCATATGGAGAAGATCTGAGCCGGGTTTGGCCCTTGGGTGATTCTAAAATTAGGAGAAATGACCTTCCCCAGGCATGCACACCAGGCCGTCAGATTGGTATGAGTTGTGCTTTGCCAGCACCTCAGGCATCCGTGCTTGTGCCATTTCTGTATTTAGCCTGTGAGCTACTTGAGCCTTGTGATTCCGGTCCAAAAGTAGGCAGCTATTTTCATCTCACCTCTAGAGCAAGCCGAGGTGCAGGTGAGCCAAAATAACTAAGCCACGGGGGAATCCAGAGTCAGAACCAGGCTTAGATTGGAAGCTGGACAAACTGGTAGATTTAGCCTTTGCCTTTCCCACTAAGAGACAAACTAAGAGCCAAATCCCACCTCCTTGGGCAATGCTGGAATAGCTCTGGGTTTATTGGATTGGCATATGGGGTTTTTATGCTAGTAGCGGAAAAGAAATCATTTCCTTCCAAATGCTTCTCAAATGGAAGATGGGCCATGTTATTCTGACACATCCAAGGTTCCCAGGCAGGCAAAAGCCTCCATGTTCACTGTGGAGAAAGGAGGTGAAGCAGTAAGGACGAGTGTGTCATGGGCAGCCCTGTGCTTTTCCTCTCAGCAGGCACAGTGGGGTTAGGAGACCCCGCCAAATTTCGGCAGGGACCAGAAATCGAAGGGAGATAATTTTAAAATGTCCTTCCTGTTTCCAAGGAGAAGGCTGTGTAGGTTTGTGGCTGTACTAATGGACTGCAGAACTACAAGCGGCGATTGATTGTGTTGCAAGCTGCTGAATTATAGTTGGACATTTGCTTTATCATCCCAGATCCCCCCCCGCTTCCCTTTCTGCGCTGTAACATGAAAGAATCGATGTTAATCCCTCAGTCCCATTAGTGACTTTTGCAGAGGTCGCAGGCTGTTGGACTCTCTATGCCCTGTTTGACCACCCCGCACTGAGCAGGGTTTAGGATTTGAGCCTTGTCTCTTTAAAGAAGCCATCTAATGGGGATGGGAGCTGGTGGGTTTCTCTGTAGGTTGGTGTAATGGTTTTGGCTATGATTTTTTTGACCGACTGCTAAGCAAGGAGCTGAGAGAGCTCTGAGTGCCACGCTGCATCTTTGCTAGATCTGTCCCACAAGGCCATAAGAGAGAAAACCTGCAGGAAATACTTGTGTGACTCAGTGAATGGCCCTGTCTCTTCAAGCACTGCTGCTACGATATAAATATATTTCTGCAGCATTGGGGTATGCTGGAGGGTTTGTTGCTCGGGCAGCAGCTAACAAGGACTCTTGAACAGGCTGCTTGAGTAGGGGGCAGCAGCTAACCTGGGAACCCTGGCCCTGTTTACAGGCTTGTCTGCAGTGAAAAGGTTATTTGCAATAAGGCAGGAATTTATATGTGAATTTATAGATCAGAAGCATTTCAGCTCGAATTACTTGCATGGCTGCTCTTAGTGCCTCTGAAATACAAAGCAACAAATTCCAGGCTTCTGCAGCTGCCTCGTGAGCAGCACGTGTTGGAAGTGGCGTTGTGGGGAGGCGTGCGGAGGAGATGCCAGGTGTGAATTTCCAGTGTGCTGGGAGCACTCTGCCTCCCGTGAGCAGGAACAGCATCCCGTGCTCCCACAGCAATGGACGGTCTTCGCAGCCTGTCCGCAGCACCTCTTAGCCTGGACATGTGCACACTATCAAGCAACTCTGACAACAGCTCCTGCAAAGCAGTTTTTACTTCGGTGGCATCTTCAGGGACTTGTGCTTACAACAGCTGGTGTTTTCAAAAGTAATGGAGAAATTGGATGCCTGCATATTTTTTTCCCCAGCCTTCAAAAAAAACACCTTTAAGCAACTTGATGTTTGCTATTGAAAAAAAGAAAAATTACGCTTTTGAAAACTAAATCCCTTTTAAAGGTGTTTAGGGTGCACAGCGGTGGCTTGCTGCAGTGGGAGAGGGCTAGCTTGCTCACTAGCTCTGCAAGGCTTGGTTTTTTCCCCCTTTTTTATGCGTTGGAATCAGGTTATTAATAACCCTTTTTAAATAGAGCAGGATTTATTTTTTTTCAGGGGTGAAAAAGGGAAGAGCTCAGTAATTAAAAGTAAGTGCTGATGGCTATGAAGCCAGGTCTTAGGTACGGAGCTGGTGAGCTGCCTTCCAGCTGATGCTGAAAAGCGTGTGCCATGTGCTGCGGTCCCTGACCCACAGCTGAGCGGTCGGTGAGCCCTGCTGTGCTCCCCCAGCTTCATCTCCCCGGTGAGTCAAGAGGCAACAGTGTGTGGGAGGTGAGCAGTCTCATCTCCAGGTCTGCAATTGGGAACATATTGCAGAGCCATCTGGGAGATAAAATTAGGGCCTGTGGCTTGCTGGGCACAGCTCTTCATATTTGATGGTCATATTGGTGAACTTTCCTCGGTGCCAGTGTGATGGGAGGGAGCCCCCAGCGTATTCCACTAGCCCAGGGTTCTCAGATGCACCCACAGAATCCCACACCCTGAATTTAGACAGTATATAAAAACTCGGAGCTTCTCTCAACCACTAACAACAAAAGCCGTGAACTGCGTCGTGGTGAGGTAATCCTTACTACAGCATTAGCAAATTTCTGACAGCCGTGTCCATTCTTTCATCACCCAGCCATGTTACACGTCTAACTTGTTAGGCTTCCTTGGGTAGAGGGAGAAAGGCAAGTCCACAGGGAGCCTGGTGTTAGCTTGACGTGTTTGGCTCAATGATTCAGTCTTGCAGATCGGTGGCCTTCGCTGGCCTCCTGGTTGGAAAGGTGAGGCTTGGTCGTTATGGCCTGCTGCCTCTCTTACACGGGGAATCACGCAGAAACGCGTGTCTTCAGACCCTTTGGACAAAGCATATGCAAAGCCTATTATGGAGCTGTGGAATTTAGTCCAACGATGTTGAAATTGGGTCATCCTTTGTTAATGCCACTTTTTAAAGTCTGTGGAAGTCAGCGGTGCACAAAATATTCAGTGCAGTGCAGACCACAGAGGTGGAAATAGAGTCCAGAAATACGTCTGTCTCTGATAATGTTGACATTGTCTTGGATGAGCAAAGGGGATAACTCAAAGTATCGTTGTGTCACTAGTTCAAGAAGACTTGATGGAGAAGCCCTTAAATGAGCTAATTGTTGGGGCACTCCTTCCCCAGCACACATTCAGTGCTCACCCCCAAGCAACCTTAAAGAAAGTGGAACAAGTTTTCATGGGTGTCATCAGTGTTTTCCCTAAGAAAACAACTCCCAGTTGTCTTTCTATTTTGGAAGTGGGCTGTAAGTCAAACAGCTTTTCATCTTGATAGAGATGCTTTTTAAAAACCATGTGTGAAATGCAGCCGTTTATCAAGAAGTATTGGGTGCTGTAAATGCTTTCTCATCCAAGACCTGAGTCAACCCACAGCTTTCCTGGTTTGAGAGAGTCTGGACCAAGCGGTGCCAATCCTGACTGACAGCGCAGCGCATCCTCTGAAAGGAGCAAGGGCAGCGCTGCCTCTGCGACAGACGAGCCAGGCCAAGACTGATGAGACTCTCCCAAGCACCAAGGATCCACATCAGCCTTGCCGCTTTCTGTTGCCAAGTGCATGACATGCGTTTTGCTTCTGCCTTGCCTATCACAAGAAGATTGCAAAGCCCAGGTTCAACCCTCTTCAAAAGCACTGCAATAAAAGGATACCTGCCCCTTCCAAGGCATTCCCCTCTGTGTCTTTGGAGCAACAAGGAAAGGAAGGGCAGTGACTGGAGCTAAAGGTCTTCAAGAAATCCCAGACAGCGCTTGGGCACTCTGGTGATGATTGCAGTGTAAGAACTTGTACGAGAAAACAAACACATTTAGGACAATGCATTAAATCCTTTAAGGATTTAACAGAAGATCTGCCTTGCTTTTGGAAGCAGTGAAATCTTGGGACTAGGCAGTGTAGTCAGCATAAGAGCAGTGCCATTACATCTCCTATCCTGTTTCTAGCTCTGGCCACCTCTACTACCTGGAAGGAGGTTGTAGCAAGGGGGAGGTCGGTCTCTTCTCCCAAGTAATGGGCAATAGGACAAGAGGAAATGGCCTCAAGTTGTGCCAGGGGAGGTTTAGATTGGATATTAGGAAAAATTTCTTCACTGAAAGGGTTATCAAGCATTGGAACAGGCTGCCCAGGGAAGCAGGGGACTCGCCATCCCTGGAGGTATTTAAAAGACGTGCAGATGTGGTGCTGAGGGACATGGTTTAGTGGTGGACTGGGCAGCGTTAGGTTTACAGTTGGACTCGATGTCTTAAAGGTCTTTAACAACCTAAAAAAAAAAAAAAAAAAAAAAAAAAAAAAAAAAAAAAAAAGATAAAAATACTGGCATCCGCAGAGGTGGAGTAGCACGGAGGGAAGATTAATCTGGAGAAGAGAAAGTTTCTGATGCTTGTTAAAATTTGGCTGAAGCTCTGAAACTCAAGGGTTTATATGTTTTCCAAACTGGTGGGTGGTTCATTCTAATTCTGGATATGCAGTTTATTCACATACACAACTAATCCTTTTTCGAATCCTGTTAAGTTCTTGTTCTTCTTAGTATCCTGTGGCAATAAGTTACAGAAGCTAATTGTGCTTCTGCTGAGCTCCCTTGATCCACTTTGCTCATGCTTGCTTTAAATTTGAAGTGTTGTTCTGAGAAGCTTGGTTAATATTATTTTTTTCTGTGAGATAATCTGTGTTCTTGATCCCATTTGTTGCAACAGGGCTCAGGGGCTCAGGACTGGAAGGTGAGAGTGGGTCAGGTTTTGCCTCAGCTGTTGCAAGGTTGGGGAAATTCTGCAATCTCTGTGCCTCAGTTTCTGTAACAGCTTGGAAAACACAAGGAGTGGCCCCTGCGTGTGTAGCCAAGGCAAGTATAGTGACAGAACTAGGGTTTGCAGGTGAAGCTGGACAAAAGTATTGAGAGGAAAAACAGCCTCCTAAAACCAAGCTTCCTTTCCAGGCTTTTGCAATATTTCTGAATTTTCTGTTTTTCATGTTTTAAAAAAAAAAAAAAAAAAAGAAAGAAAGAAAATAAAAAGAACACCATTATTTCTCTATTTGTGGCCACAGGAATTATTTTAATTTTTTAAAAGAAGGAAACAAAAACTGGATGAAGAGATGATGCAAACCCTCACCCTCCATCGCAGAGCCAGTCTGCATTGGCTCAACATTTTTGATTCCTGTGGATGAATTTGGTTCTCCTCTAGCTGGCAGATTGGTAATGGTGGTCTGAAACATTTCTGAGTCATTCTCACTCCCTTTCTTGACTTGCAATTGAAGCTTCGCGTTGTACAAATCAGCTCAAGAATGGTGCGTTGCCCCTTGCGGCGTTGTGCGGCCTTCGGGGAGGGCTGGGCTGCAAAGCCTCTCTCCTTTTTCCCCGTGAGTCGGGAGAATCTGAGGTTAATATTAGCACCCCTGATTAAATCCTCGAAGAACAAGCAATTCTGTGTGCTCATTACTCAGTTCTGGCTATGTTCAGCTTAATATCTAAACAGTAATTAGCTCCACAGTTTTGCTACTATACTTATAATAGCCCCCATTAAAGTTATGGGGTTTTTAGGCAGTAATGGCTTACAGAGTAATTAACAAGCACGAGGCTTTTATTACTACCTTTATTTTTAGCCTGTGTTTTACAAGCCTGTTCTGCCAAATACCAAAATCTTAGACAGAGGTTTGTGGCGCCCATCCCCTGCCATGCGGTGTGGCGAGGAGCAGGGCTGTGTACAGAGCACCCGGAGCCAGCCACCGGTGTGCCTGCGTGCGGTCGGGGGACCCCGGTGACAGAGCCCTTGTCCCCAGTGTCTGCTGTGCTGTGTGACTGCAAGGGAGAGCCGTAATGGCCCCGTGCCTTGGTTTCCTCATCTGAAAAGAGGGCATGACAGCGCCGCACTCACATGCCCGCAGTCATTTTCCATGTGAGATGACTGGCTCAGGCACGTGAACTTAGATGTAAATTCAGAAGGATTTGTTGGGACGAAGGGGTGGTGGTCCAGCTGCTCCGTGGATTGAGGGGGGCTGAGCGGAGGGACCAGCTCTGGCTTGTGCCGCTCCTCCGTCATTTTTCAGCAGGGATCAGAACCAGTTGCTATTGCAAAGGTGAAAGAAACCCTGTGTTTAGGTTTAGGGGATACTTTGTCCAGGGGAAAAGGCTATTTATTAGTGAGAATATACTTTGTATCCTGAAGTAAGAGTGTTTATTTTCTTTGTAAAGCTTTTGTTGTAGGATTTGGCTGTGTGTGTTATTTCCTGGCAGTTTTGTAATACAAGTAAGTGTTTGGTATGTTTGTTTGGCTTTTGTGTGTGTGTTTTTCTTACATCTAGACAATATTTTTACTCCAACTGACTTATGTATATATATAAATTCAACTCAGGCAATTCTTTAGTTTAACATGTTTTAAATCACTTCTGTTCAATGTGGGAAAACCAAGGAGCAACGACGCTGGGGCTGAGCAGCCCCAAAGGAAGAAAGAAAGTAAAACTCCCTATAAACCAGATTGCAGATCAAATCAGTGTTTCCTACGATAAGCTTTAGAGCTGACGCCAATTAACTTGATTTAAAAAAAGAAACTACAGCATTTAATAATCCGGCACGTTACCAACCCATGGCTCCAGGATTTATTAAAGCTTTTTTATTAGAGGAGTGCCCTTTTAATATTGTCATGCCTTGACACCATTGCCCTCTGCCGGAGGATGTGAAATCGCTTTCGCCATGTGGCATAGCCCTTCTGCTTGCAGCATGTCAAAATATATTTCTGCCAAGGAAAGTCTTTCCAAACTATGCAAAACACCTTTGTCTTAGAAATATTTTAACCCCAAAATTGCTTACATTTGAACTGGTGATTTGTGTCTTTTGCCTGATTTTTCAAAGCTGAAAAAAGAAAGTAACTTTCTGTAGTGGAAAATAGAGTTTGATCTTTTTAATTAATTCGTGCTTAAATATGTTCCTCCTCCTTTTCCTTGTGGAGGAGGAGATAGCAGAAGCCTAAAATTGACAGTCTGAACAAAGCCAGGTTTTGTTTTTAACATTTCCAGTGGGAAAAGGAGAGTGGTATTATGATGGGGCAGGGGTAGAGTGAATGCCTTGAAGAGGAACATAATTTTCCCCAGACTAATTTTTGGCTAGCCTCACTTGTGCCGTAAACAGCAACGAAAAGCGTCGTGCGGCTTTGGTAGCAAGGGATTTTTTGGATGCGGGGCAAGCCCTCTGTCTTGGGCTGTGAAGCTGTGACTTCTCTCACCAGCAGTGTAAAATCGCAGGCGACCATGTATTTCCTAGCTGATGTTGTTCACAGGAGAAAATGGATTTCACCTTTTGCAGCTTTAACATGTGACCGTGAGGTGGGAGCGTGACTTTGTTGCACTGAGAACTGGCGTCACCCTGCGCTGAGGCCCTCAATTGCATTAGCGTGTTGAGAGGGAACACGCTTGAAACACTTCATCTGGATCCAGATTTCATAGTGCTCGCAGCAGCCCCAAGTGAATTCTTGCGATGTCCTTCAGTCAGGCTTCTCAGGGTCATCAATAAAATCAAATCGCTTCAGGAATTAACAGCGAGCAAATGCCTTTTTGCTGCGGAGCAGAGTATGTGGTACACCGTGGGTGCCAGCAGGCAGCTCGGGGTGCAGAAGCGGGGGTCAGGCCATGGTCTGTAGCTCCAGGTTCTCCCCTAGCTGACCGTCGCCCTCTGCAATTCGGATCCATACTGGGGTTGTGTCCCTTTGGTCACGTGCAGCACGCAGCGTAGGGAAGGAACATTAATTACAGCCACTGCGCGCTGAGTATCGGATTCACATCTGCAGCCCACAATTGCCGATGGTGCAGAAGGACCTCAGCATTATGCCAATCCCAGGAGGACACGGGGAGGAAGCGTTCCCATGGCAGAGAGCATCGTCCCCAGGAGCTCTCTGCTGCCAGCCCAAGCAGAGCTGCAAAGCAAAGCCGACAGTTCTCTCTGCTGGGGCACGAGTGGGCTGTGTTGGCCCTTGGCAGCTGGAGCACCAAAGTGACAGATGATTGACCAGGGAGCTGCTAAATGCTCTGTAGCAAATTAAAAGGAATCGATGCTGAAGAGACCAATGCACAAATCGTTGGAGCCTGCTCATTTTCCCCCGTGTCGAGGGGATGGAAATCCGAGTAGCACCCCAGCACAAAGGTGCCCAGGGTCAGCCTGTCCTATGGGAGGCTTCTGACAATTTGAGTCTGGATTGGTAGGAGGCAGGGAAAAGGCATTTTTAAGGTAAGAGCACTGTACTAGGAGGAAGCTGCCCTTGACAAACGGGGCATTTGGTGCATGCCAGCCCACGGTGGCAGCTTGCCAAATGCTGTGAATTGACTCTGAGTGGCTCTTTTAGCATGTTATTTCCTCCCACCCCCTCTCCAGTGGCAGAATCCTTTCCTTGGGGCATTTGCAGTGGAGGCGCTTTACTAGGCAAGGTGTTCGGTCTTTTCAGAGCTGCCCCTTACGGCTCTGCCGTACAGAGATGCTCAAGGGACGTGTTCCGGCTTTCTTAGAGGATTCAAAGGACGCCAGCACTCAGTGCCCTCTGTTCAGGCACTGACAGTAACTGCAGGGACAGCAAGGATGAGGCCAGATGCTCTTTCCTGAGGGCACTGTGTGCTTTGGCAGTGCTAGGCCAGTGGGATTTCTCTGACTCCGAGAGCTGGACAGGGATGCAGCGGAAGGCTGATGTTTGCTGGAAAAATTCCTCCTCTTCCTCTCTGGTTTTTTTTGTCTGGATGAGGCTGCTTTCTCCAGTTCTGAAAAAAAAAACAGGGAAAAATCTGCACTGCTGGGAGGTGCTTCCTTGAAAGTCTGCAGGGCGTCCGGCTGCACAGAGCATATTCTTGGGCTGTGAAAAGCATTTTCCTGGTGATTCCCTGTACTTGTCTGCAGGAAACCCTGCTTTCCATAGAACCGGAGGTGTTTGGTGATTGGTTTAGAGGTTTGGTTGGTGTTTCCCCTGGAGACCCTTCCAGAAGACTGGCTCCCTGTCATCGCCCTCACTAACTGCAGCTTGCCCAGCTCCACCACAACCTCCTTCCATACCGCTGGGTCCTTGCGTTTCCTAAATGCAGTTTACCAGCACATCTGCTGATTGCGTCCTCTGTGTGGTGCCAGAGGAGGGTGGGTGTACGTGAAGGAGGATGGATCCCCAGCTCTGTAGATGCTGGCACCGTGATGTCGGCACAGGTTTTTGTATGGGAGGTGGCAGGTGTCCCCAGTGAGAGACCTCTGGGTGGGGAACTGGCTGTTGGCTGGAAATTTTTTGTCAAGTTGGGGTTTTGTATGTGTGAGAAAAAATGGATTCACTGCAACTTTTGTTGAGGGACACTCACACATCTGTTTTAAGGACAAAGGCCAAGCTGTGTGTTCCCTACCCCTTGATTTCCCTGGTAAATTAATACGTCTGTGATTAAAGTGGTAATTTGGAAGAACCAGGTTCTGTCCAGCAACTTGTATATTGCTTGCTTGCACTTTAAAAGGACAACCTGGCAGTTCTTGGAGCCAGTTCACTTCAAGTCTTCCACTGGGCTCAGTGCCGGAGGGTGACTGTACAGCCCAGTGGTCAAGGCACGGCCAAGGGAAATTCAGATCAATCCAAATCGAGCTAATCAGGGATTTGAACCTGGATCTCTCCATAACTGCTGCATGCAACCAAGAAAAAGCAAGCTCCAAGGGTCTCAGGAAAAACATTTGCAAAGTGGCGTCGTATCTACGGCCCAGGCTTGAGGAGCTCCCCTCTGATTTAAGGAGGGGATCTGATAGTTTCCAGGGCACTGCAGTGACAGTGATGACCGGCCAGCCAGCGGCTGTGCAGTGGGAGATCAGTTCTTTTCCCCAGAGCAGACTGCTCCCTGCCTTCGACTGCGGTATTCTCTGGGCTCTCCCTTGTCTGCAATGCAGCCCTTTTAGCAGCGGGCTAATGCGTTCCCCCACATGGGAACAGTGGTACTAAACTGCTACCCATGTTTGCAAACTGTCCACCGTGCCCGTCCCTGCTAAGTGATGTACTTTGCTTGCCAAGATACTTGGATAAAGTACAGTCTGCTTAAATCTTGTATGTGCTTGCATTGAATCAAACTAAGCCATTGTGGCAGTTTAATATACTCCAGTCGCAACACCTCTGAGATGGAAGAAATGAACCTGAACAGGCCATTGGAAGCCTCAGTTAAAACTGGCTGCGTCAAAGATGCCAGTGAGATGATCTGAGCTGAGGGGATTAGAATGACGGGCAAAACGCAGGGTCATTACCTCCACTGGAGCTGTATTCCCAAGAGCGTAGGTGCAGTCACCCCGAGTGCTCTGCCTGGCAGAGGGAGAGGGCCTGGTGGGTGAGAGCACTTGCTGATGTGTCAGGCAAGTAATGTGGTCATTATGGTCTCTGCTTCCTCCTCGGGGCTTGGACCTAGCACGTGGTGTGGTGAGGCTTGGCTGGCTTGTGGATGAAGGGCCCTTTTCTGCTGGGGGATGGTTCAGACACTGTGGCACTGAGCAACTTTTGCTTGGCTGAAGAAAGGGACTTGCTTGAGAAGTGGATGCAAAGGAAAGCAAGGCTGTGGACACCCAGGAGACATCTCTCGCTGGAAGGGTGGGACACATTTCTGTTACTCACTGCCCCAGTTTGATTTGCTCTTCTTCAGGAGGATTTGTGAACTCTATGGAGCAGCTCCCTAGTCCCTTTCTCTGGCTACTCACCTTTGCTCTGTGTTGCAGGTTTCCTTCCAAACGAGTCCCTGAGGTTCCTGCTGGCAGCTCTGGCAGTGTCCTGTAGAAGTGCCCTCCTGCTCCTGGTATCAGCAGCCGAGGCCCTTCCAAACCTGCTTCTGCAATGGGTGGGTTGTAAGCACTGGTAAGACCTATGAGTCTTGTTGCCTTCGCTGCTCTCTCCCTCTCTCGCGTTCTCTCTCTCTGTCCTTGTTCCTTCTTGTCCATTTATTTCTGTTCTCCATGTGCTCTGCTGTTCTGTCTCTGGGGTTTTCACTGTCAGGTAATGAGGAGCTGTGGGTCCAGTCAGTCTTGGAGATGCCGAAGAGACGAGACATCCTGGCTATCGTGCTGATAGTTCTGCCCTGGACACTACTAATCACCGTCTGGCACCAGAGCACCATTGCTCCACTGCTTGCAGTGCACAAGGGTGAGAGAAATCAAACCAGCCCATGCCAAGTCTGTGCATCCCTCCCTCGTCCTCATCTCCTCTCTCATTTCATTTCTCCATGGCAGCCATGCTCATCTCAGCTCCCAGTCCATGCTCATGCAGAAGCCTCCCCACTTCTGCTCTAGGAACAGCCCAGTGCCCATAGGGGTTCTTCAGAGACATCAAACTCCAAGCCATGGGATATGTTTACTGCACTTGGAGAGCTCTTTAGGGTCTAAATCTGAAGTACTGAAGGAAGGTGCTTTTCTTTATTCCCTGATGATCCATAAGAGAGGAGTTCCTTCCTGCTGACCTTTGCAGCATTCTGCACGCAAGTTAGTCCAGCAGGAAAGCTGCAAAAAAGACAGCAGAGGAAACAAAGCTGCCACTTGAGACAGCTGCTCTGGGAGACATGAGGCAAAGAGCATTTTTTAAGTGTCCTCGTGAAAGCAGCAAACTGGTGCTCTTGCACTTGAAGGAGAAGGCAAGAGCCAGCATCTCACCTGATTGTTTGGTGGAGTTACAATGCTATGAGAGAATCAGCTTCCGCACTACCTGTCACACAAAGCATTAAATAGAGCCCTGGCCCAAATCAGATGAATGCAGGAAGTTCTGGGGGATCCTCTCTGGCCAGAAGGGTCCTAGTTTTTATCCTGTTCTTGGCACAGCAGCAATATCTGAGGGCTCCTTGGGGGCTGGAAGAAGCCACGCTGCCTACTGTGGTCTTCATTCTTGGTTCTGCCCTTCTGCTGAGCACCAGGGCAGGCGGGTCAGCTTGAGGAGGCTTGTCTGTGTGGAAGGCGGCCAGCCTATTTTCCTTCTCTGGGAGAAAAAACAGGACTTGAAAGACTACCAAGAATATGCTGTCTCTCTACCAGTTTGATTCAATGCCCTAAAAACTAGGAGCTGTTTTTTGTGAATGGCCATGGACACTGAAGCACAGAGACTGCTCTGCTCTGACTCAGTCCTGAACTTACTGATGACCTTGGTGAGACACGTCCTCTGCCTCTGCTTCTCTGAGCCCCCAGTGCAAAATGAGTGGTGATAGAGACCAACCTGAAAGCTCTTGGGAGAACTCATTTTGTTCCTGAAACGTGTTTCTGAGATCCTTTGGTAGCAGGTGCTGAAAGAGAGATGTGCATCTATATGCTAGCAAACACAGAGTGGCAGTGCTAACACGTGCCAGCATTTACAGCTGAAGGTTTGACCTGCAGGGGTTTGCAAACTGTCTCAAGCACCGTCCTGGCTAATTAAATTTTTGTCTGTGTCCAATGCATTTTGCAGATTTATTTTTGAATTGATTCCAGTGCTCTCTGCTTTCAGAGAGCTCTGCTGTGTGATGCTGATGTGCTTTGCCTTATGTAGGGCCTGATACCAACATGTGCAGGACACCTTGTGCCTCTTCCCCCCCACCAGATATACACCCTCTCTCCATCAATGCCATGGAGTACAAGGCCTTCATTCAGTTCGGGGCTGGTATCAAAGTCTATGCTGCTGGAAGAGTAACATGCTATGAAAAAAACATAGGCAGTACCCTGCTGGGTCAGATCTAATGTCTGTCTCTTCCTGTTCTTTCTCATCTGAAGTTTCTGGTGGTAGCTGGTTTTGCAAAATCTATGACTCAAAGTATTATGTGCCCACTAGAGAGCAGCTGGCTTACATCCCAAATGGAGGTGCCCCTTCATCTCTGCCAGTTCCTAACTGTAGACTGTGGTATTCCTGCTGGTCTACAGTGGTACAAAAGTGTGAAAGTTGCACCCTGGAAAAGTGACAGGTGCATGAACATTTTTTTTTTCCTTGAGCTGATCGTGAACAAGTCTCTCTTTGCAAGGATTTTATAAGTTTGGATCAGTGTATCCTATATATATGCTGTTTATTGTTCACATCCGCATTACTGAATGGGCTGTTATGTTCAGAAATTGGTAGGGTCTTTTTGAGGAGAGATTAGTCAGAGGCAAGTGAAAGTCTCCGCAGGAAAAAAACTACAATTACAGGCTTTAATTTCTACTCTCCGTTTCTGGATTTGAAGTGTGTCTTTCCCCACTTCTCTGTGCTCCATCCCAGGCCTGTTAGGAGAGCAGTGGGATACTGGAGTATCCTGTGTAGATGATGCTGCTGGCAGATCTTCACTGACTTGGTATTTTCCACCAGCTGGTTCCCTGCCTCCCAATCCAGGTGCTCCAGTGCCTGAGTGCAGAGCCATGAGTCCTGTCCCACTGAGCATGGTGCCCAGAGCACTGGAGCTCTTCAGGAATGACAGATCATCAATCCATGTTGTTATTTTCTTTATCTATATCTAATTGCAGTACAAGCCTGTTTCTTCTGGGTGCTTTTTGAAGTTGCTTATTCTGAGCACTCAGCTGCAGCATTGTCCTGGGCTCTCAAGCCTTATTTGGTGCTGGTTTCTAACAGCAGGAACTTCTTTTCTCATGTGTGTTTGTCCCTGATTCCTTTATTTCTTTGTGTACTTATTTATTAAAGCCTCCATCCGAGCTTGTTTCCTTTCCTCTGAAACCACGAGGGTGACCTGCTATTAGCAAGCAGCCTGCTGGCTCAGTCGGGGAGGGGTGTTGGAGGACTGAGTCCATGCGGCTTTTTCTTCTCTCTCATACCCTTGCTCAGATGATGGTGGTGACTCCCGGCGTGATCTCGCTGCAGGCTTGGACTCCAAGGAATACTGCTTGTCGGACCGGGACATTGTGGAGGTGGTGAGGACAGAATATGTTTATACCCGCCCACCCCCGTGGTCAGACACCCTTCCCACCATCCACGTCATTACACCCACCTACAGCCGGCCCGTACAGAAGGCAGAGCTGACACGCCTGGCCAACACCCTCCTGCACGTGCCAAACCTGCACTGGATCCTGGTGGAGGACTCACAGCGGCGCACGCCTCTCATCACCCGGCTGTTGAGGGACACGGGGCTTAACTACACCCACCTCAATGTGGAGACACCCCGCAACTACAAGCTGCGAGGAGACATGAGGGATCCCCGCATCCCCCGGGGGACGATGCAGAGGAACCTTGCCCTGAGATGGCTGAGAGAGACCTTTAATAAAAATAACAGCCAGCCTGGGATTGTTTACTTTGCCGATGATGATAACACCTACAGCCTGGAGCTCTTTGAGGAGGTAAGACCCTGCCGGCGGGCCCCACACTGGGAGAACACAGCAGATTAGCACGTGGGGTGTAAAAGATGCTGTGTACTGAGCTGAGGAGATGCTTTGTACATCCTCTCCTGAGCTCTGGATCAGTCTTGTCTGTATAGTGGTCCCACTGCAGCTGTCCTGAAGTTTTCTCTGGGGCTTGGTTACTGCACTGCAAAGTGTGTGTTTCCCGGTGTCAAAGGCATCCTGTACGAAGTAACGGGAAGCCCAGTTTATCCTGTGGCATGTGGTCAGGAGGCAGATAGGCTTTGCTGTAAGGGAAGCTAATGAGGAGCTGCCTTTCCCTGTGTCGAGCCTTGTCAGGGTTGGAACATCGCCTCCTGTCCAGCATGCCTGTGCAGAAGCACGTGCTTAGCAAAAGAAACTTCGGCCGTCCTCCTTCCATGTCCCACCCTGGACGACATTTCTGGCTGGTTCCTGATCTGATGTTTTCCACCTTTCTTATCCACCACCCCCTATATATTGCATTTTGGTGTTCTTGTTTGAGGAGTCCCTGGGGTTTCTCTTCCTTGTTTGCTGTTTGCATTTGTTTGCTCTCATCCCAGAGTGTACACTGGTTAAATTCTGTAGCTGTCAAAAGCCTGGCGCCTGCTCAGCACAGATCCCCAGCTGAGGTAGCAGTGCCCTTTCAGAGTTACGCCGGAATGGTGTCAGCACAGTCACTGCGCTTGCAGGACATCTTGTTCAGAGATGCTCTGTGCGGTTGTCTCTGCCTTGCTGCACACGCGAGGAGCATGCGTTTGTCAGTGCCTGCTTCTCCTCCCAGAAAAGTGGAGCCCTTCATGCACTGCCTTGGAGAGGGCTGTCTCTCTACCGGGAAACACGTGCAGCGCTCCCCTCTGGAGCTCTTCCTCTCGCATCATCAGGGGATGGATGGTCTCTCAGGCTGTTTTAAGTAGGTGACGGAACTGAGATCTCAGCCTAGAAGTTTGTGGCTCCAGGAGCGGCGATGGCAGGCTGAATTTCAGCGTGTGCTGACAGTCTTGTTGTGCTTGAGCAGGGGAATGTTTCCATGTGCTTTCCCACCTTTCCTGTTTGTTCCAGTCCTACTGGGGCTCTAAATGAACTCCTGAGCCTTCCCCTGTCTGCAGGTTTGCAATGGTCCTACAGTGCCAGGTACGCTGTACCTCACCTGGCTTCCAGCTCAGAAATTCCTTGTTCCCTTGCTCCCCTGAGGCTGAGCTCTTGCAGCAAGGGACAAGAAAGGCAGATTGCTTCCTTCTCCACCAGTTGCCAATTTTCATACCAGGGATCTCCTATTTATTTACTCCACACATGCCTCTTTTCCCTTCCCTGATGGCTTTCACTTTAGCTTGGGTAGCCACAGGAATATACACGCTTTTAAAGCTGAAAGCAAATTCCGACTGAATGTCTTTCTTCCACAGTCCCCTTTGAGGCTGGCTCTGGCAGCATCTTGAGACAGACACTGCACATTAATAAAGCAGAAAGGGTTCCTTCGTTCACTCATGTGCTCTGCTCGTAGAGGCTTCTCCTCTCTGATATGTAGCTGCAGTTAAGGTCACATGCAGCCAATAAAATGTGCTGTGAAATGCAGAAGACAGGCACTATTGTTCCCTGTGGACAGGGACGGCCGTTAGCATGTGTATAATGCAGAAGGGCAAGTGCCAGAGCTCTTCTGGTCTCGTTTGCAGTAATTAGCAGTGATGAGATTAGCTCTGGGAGATCCCTCATCTAAGAGACTGGGCTGAGAGCAGAACGCAAGGCTAAGCCTGCCAGCAGAGCAGGACAGGGCGCTGGGGGTGAGTGGGCAGACTGGCATTCAAAGCATCTCGTTGGCAAGTGCAAGCATCAGAAGTGTCCCCTGGTGGCTCGTATCTATTTCTGTTGACTCTACAGGGAGTAGAGGCATCCAGCGTTGTTCCGCTGGGTAGCAGGAGCAGCTAGAAAGCACTGTCCTGCATGCTGGGACTTTCTGGAGAGGCTGCGCTTCTCAGCCGTCCCTGAAGTTGAGGGCTACAGCTGCAGTGCCTCACTCAAGATGCTTTTAGCTTTACTGTGGCTCATAGGCTGAGATTGCAGCTGAAACTCCTTAGCTTTCAGAGAAAGCACCTTTCTTCCTAGATATGCCATTCCTGCATTTCCAGGTGGCCTTGGACAAGCTGCTTCCCTCCTCTGTGTCCTGATTTCCCCAGCTCTCTATGTGGAGGACTGAAGCCCCACAGCTCTAAAGACCTTTAGATGAAAAAACCCTCTTAAATCTCAGTTATGTTTATTATTGACAGGTTTGTTTTTAGTGCTGAACTCGTGCTTGGTTCTGTGGCTATCCGTTACTATTGCTATTGTTAGTTGCCACTTTCCAAAGCACTTTGCTCCTCCAGCTCCAGGATGTGCATCCTTGTACAGGTGAGTAATGAGCTCTGCGGCCACAGAGGGTGCCGAGGAACGTAACCCAGGCTCTTAGCTCCAGGGTTTGTGCTGAAGCTCAGGGACCTTTGTCTCCTGCAGGACAGTGAGCAAGGGGAAGTCGTTCTGCTGGGTTGATGGTCTGTGTTTTGGAAGTCACATGCAGCTGATCCTTCTGTGTGCATCCACCATACCCTTCTCTTTCCTTGTCTCCAGATGCGCAGCACCAGAAAGGTGTCAGTGTGGCCAGTAGCCTTTGTCGGTGGCCTGCGCTATGAGTCACCCAAAGTGAACGCTGCAGGGAAGGTCTATGGCTGGAAAACTGTGTTCGACCCCCATCGCCCCTTTGCTATAGACATGGCGGGGTTTGCCGTGAACCTCAGACTGATTCTCCAGCGATCTCAGGCTTACTTCAAACTGCGAGGAGTGAAGGGAGGCTACCAAGAGAGCAGCCTGCTCCGGGAACTAGTGACCTTGAACGACCTTGAGCCGAAAGCTGCCAATTGCACTAAGGTATGGTCTCTTCCTCATACATGGGTTGTAAGGATCCAGAGGTAGGAGAAAACCCATTCAGCCCCATCATTCAGTCACTTGTCTTCTGTGGTTGAAAAGAGCACACCCCAATGGCAAGGGAGCTGGGAATGGACAATTATGTGCTAAAATGTGTGGAAGGCAGTTATCTTTTTTGGTTGCAGGCTGCTAGTGGTTGCCATCGACCTTGAAATATGGAATCTTCTCTCCCCTGCAACTTCTCCTCTTTCGTATATTACCTCTAGAAAATATCCTTATTATTTTCAAGATGGGCTTATCGATGGCTTTGCTAATTCCCTGGAGCAGGGAATTCCATAGGTGAAATGTATGTTGGTTGCTTTACGTGAGTTCCTGAGGGAGGCTTTTTAGTACTGGTACTGCTGTGATAAGCCAGCATCGCATGAGATTTGGCCCTCTGGAACCCATCTGAACTGTACCAGCCACACTGTTTCCTGGCTGCAGGGGAAGACTGTTCACAAAATCGCTGCCTTATTGTGAAGTTGCCTTCTCCCTCTTGACATTTATGTAATATCGCTGTAGTTGTCCACAATAACCTGGATCTTTCTGTGTCAGAGATAATGTAGATATGGGATACTGCTCTGACTTCTAGGAGGCTTCCAAGAAGCTTCATTTTGGGGGAATTATACTGCTGTTAAACGACTGCTAATTATTTGACTGTACACATTGCCTAGGAGCCACCGGGTCATGGAACAGGACCCCTATGTACTTGCTAAATTACATAGAACCTTAGAACACAATGATGGTTCTTGCCCTAAAGACTTCCCAGTCTAAGATGAGAGACAACAGATGGATATCTATCTGGAATGACAGGGGAGCGCGAGATACAATGAGACAATGCTGGTTACTGTGACAGGCATCAATCATAGCACATCAGCAACAGAGGTGCTGTCAAGTGCTTTTGAAAGCTTTGTGAGTGGGTCTGCTGAGCACCGCAGGTGTGGAGGGGGTCCCTCTGAGGTCACAGACCACTGTGTAGCATTCTTACGCCTTTGTCTGTAATAGGCATCAGCCAGTCTGATTTAGGGAGTCTTTATTGCTTAATTATCCCAGGAGGATTGTTATCTTTTTTTGCAAATAGGCTGTTACTGCCAACAGACCCACTGTTGGATCCAGGTCTCCATCCCTTTTTGGTATAGGAAAAAATTTTGAATAATACCCTTTGTCTCTGCTTTCCATCTGTACTGCTCCACAGCCCCCAGCCGTGGAAAAAACAAGGATCTCAATGTTCAGCAGTGCTCAGGCAAGGAGTCCTGGAATAAGGAAGAGGAGCAACTTCATTTATTATCTGTTACCTGCTGTGCCTCATTTTTTAAATCCACGTGTCTGTGCTTATGGCTGTCCAGCACTGGGATAAATAACACAGATGGTCTCCCAAGGGTGGGAAAAGAGATTGGATTAAAATTAGATCTCCGTTCTTGGGCACTGCGTGCCCTACTAGCTAACAAGAAAGCACTGGCTGGAAATAAGTGTGTTTCCAACAGGCCAAGGGAGATGCATAGGTTGCTTTTAGCCTGATTAGGGGTGGTATATTGCCCCTGCTGTGAATAACTATTGGAAAGATGCCGTGTTAAAAGGCTAGGGATAGGAAATGATGGTTGTGGAGGAAGGAGAGGAAGGAAAAGATTGTTTCCAGGCAGGAGGAAAAAAATGATGCTGTCAGACAGGCTGCCATGTCAGTGGTGTCACACAAGAGCTGCAGGTCAGGGATGGAGAGGAAGCAGGAATTGCTGGCCAGGATTTGAAGCAGACTGCGTTTCTTTCTTTTTTTTTTTTTTTTTTTGGTTTGGTTTTGGGGGTTTTTCAAGGGGCCTNTCATTTCTTTCTTTTTTTTTTTTTTTTTGGCTAGGCTGTGGGGATCTTACAAGGGTCCTTGTTGTGAACTGAATGCTGACTGCTCCTGGCAAACTCTGAGCACAGCTTTGCAGGTTGAGCTTTGCCTTTCTGTTTTTAGCTGATGCCAGCAGCCTCCATTTCCCAATTGCTGTTTTGCTGACCCATTTGAGGAGGAGGAGAGTCCAGACAAGCAGCAGAGAGGGACAAAAGTAGGCTACGGTCTGGGGTCCTCTTGCCCCGAGATCAAATCGCACAGCTCTTTCTCATTGTACTGGTGCGCTCCCAGCAGTTGTCATGGTTTGCTTCTGTTAAACATAATCATGTTCCTGCTTTGCAGTGAGATTTACATTAAAAATTATGATGTGCTCAGATACAGTCGTTAAGGAGGGATCAGAGAAGTATGTAAGATAAGCATAGACAGCTGTTCTCCAACAATCCTGCCTTCCTTGTGTGCAGTGTTGGTATTTGTAGTATTTATCAGAATTCAGCCCCCAAATGCACACTCCTGCAAAAAGCTTAAGCGTTGGCCAAAGACATATATCCTGCTTATTTTCTTTGATTTGGGAACTGCCCAAAATGAAGGAGAAAATTATGGAAGTCAGTCTTAATTGCTGAGGAGAAAAGAGAGAGTTACCCCTCCTTATCAGGAGGGAAGGGTCGGTTTATACTGGAGCTGTAAGGAATCAAGGCTTTGCAAGCGTGCTGTGATTTCTGTGTTCTGCTGCTCCTGCATTTCCCCCCACACACCCCCAAAGCAAACTATGCTCTCTTCAACCCATTGACACAGGAGGGAGGTCTGAAATTCTGTATTCCCATAAGGTTGATGTAACTGGGATGTATTCTGCTCCTCATTTTCCATTAACACCTGAGGAAACAAGCTGCAGTGGGCTCAACAAGGGGGCCCTTAAAGGAGAGAGACTTTGAGTGGCCCCAGCTATTGAAAAAGCCTCAGCATGGGCTGGCACATGAGGACAGACCACAAAATACAAGGTCGTTGGAAATGAGGCGTCTCTTGTTCCAGCTGCTCCTGGAGCCGCTTGTTTCTCCAGGGAGATAGGCGTAGCTACATTTCTTTGGGTGAGGCAGGCTTTTTGTGTGCTTGGGTGGTCTCGGTAGCAATTCACCAGGAGTGAAGTGGTGGCTAAAAGTAGTCATTCCTCTTCTCTCCTTATCTCTCGGCTGAGTCAGATCTGAGATGAAATCGGTGGGTTAGCAGCTCGGTGTTTAGGTGGATTTTGTGAAAGGGAATCGTCTGGCAGCTTTGTGCTGGACAGGGAATGGCTGTCTCTGAGGCTTAGATGCGGGTGCACGTGGGCACTGTTAAATGCCACGGTCAGTGTAACCGGTTGCTGTCAGACGCAGGCTAGAGAACGGGGAGCAAAGAGATCTCTCCCAGCAGTACCTGCACACCAACACTGTGGCTGCCGTGGGTCTTGGAAGCAGCTCTGGGAGGGGAATAGCTCCTTGTGCATATGGAGGAGACCAAGCCTTTGGGCCCAGCAGCAGCAAGGAAATTGCACAGCAAAAGGAGACTAGAACTGGCTGCTTTGTGATGGCACAGATCTAACCAGCTAAAACTGGCTCAGAATGGGCAGGACAGAGGGAAAATGTCAGCTTAAGGCAAGAAGACTCGAAAAGGAGTACTTCGCTTCCTCCTGGTTTTAGCCTGTGGTGCTACATACAGCAGGCAGGGGAATCAGCTTCACGAGCTCTTTGTTTTCTTTGCCTTTCAGGGGCTGAGCAGCAGGGTATGGAAGGAGCAGATCTGTCCTCTTTTGGGTTAGATTGTTCCTGAGACTGGGCTCCTCTTTTCATGTGGGTTTGCGACCGGTGGTTTGCAGTTTAGTACCCTGGCTGCTATGTGACAGCACTTGGTTGGTTAAGCTTCACGCGCACAGCAGTGAAGACACCAGCGTTGATTTTTACAACAGACATGCAGAATTTGGAGGGTTCGTTTGGGCTGGTCTTGTCCTGTTTGGTCACCAAAACTACTGTGCCAGTGCCATCCCCTGTACGACAGCCGGAAGCTGTAATTTACATCAGAGTAGTTCAGGTTTTGCAGCATCATTTGCCTGCACTGCTCCATGGTGGACCTTCAGGTCTGCAGTGCGATCTTGTAAGTTTTGCCTTTTATACCCATCACAAAGCATAAATCTTCAAGTTGGTGTAATTGCACAGTTGAAGATTACTGTTTGAGCTCTGGCTCATTTAATAGCAGTGGCCATGATTCTCTCAACACATGAGAAAAGCAAAAGTTATATGGCGAAATCATCTTTATTTGTTATACCAATGGACGTGCTTTTGGGAGAAGAGGGCCTCCATGATGCCTGAGAGTCTGCAGAAATTTGGTTTAGCACAAGCAGGGAGGAAGCCAATCCGTTGTTTCAGCTTGGTGTTTCTTTTTCTTCGCGTTGTGGAGACCATTTCAAATGACAGTTATTGAAACCCTCCACGGAGGGTCTGTGTGCTTGAAATCCTGTGACCTCCTCCAACCGTAGGTCGACTTGCCTGTTTGCTTTTTAATTTCCTGTTAGAAGACAATGAAGAATTCTGCTACGGAGATGAATCTTTGTAATCTCTTAGATCAGTTTTGGGTCCCGTGATTTGGCTGTAAATGATTGGAAGTGTTTTGCAGTAGTAGAGGTTTTTAAAGGGGACTCCCTCAGGTGACCTATATGAAACCACTGTTCAAGGGAGGTCAGATACTTGGTTCCCCTCACTGTTTATCCCTTTCAAGCTGTACTTTTTACACAAGCCAAAGCTTCCCTGAGGCATAAAACAAACACATTGCTTGTGGAAAAAGTCAAGCAATGGGCCGAGAGGAAAAGCAGGTGTTTCTGTACTAAATGGTGGTCTCCCTCCCACATTAAAGAACACAGCATGAGAAATGGTAGAAGCTGCTGTATGAAATTGCAAACTCTGAAAATTGGTCCATTTTAGTTAATTTAATACAACTGTCTATTTTAGCAATTGCCTTTAACAATGCAAAAGTGGAATCCAGTTTAAAGAAAAGCTACTAATGTGTAGTTGTGGCCTGTTTGTGGAGTATGTGGTTAGAGTTGTTTAAGTGTGAGCCCCATTCCTGGCCATCAGCAGGGTTGAGTGTTTATGTGTCGGAAGCGGAAAGAGCTCTTACCTGCTCCCGCTGGGAAGGAGAATTGGCTACAAGATTTGTCTAGCACCTGGACTGCATTAAGGTTTATACATCCTGTTTGTTGGATGAGGAGCCCATAACTGATGCTTGTGTAGCGCTGAGAACCACTTGTACAGACCTGTTTGGTTTTGCCTTTTCATAGGAAAGTCACGCAGTAATTGCATCAGCGTTGCTGCAGTGGGTGAGCAGGACTATAATAAAGGCTAACTTTGATAGGTGGGCTCTGAAGTGGTTGTGGGGGAGAGATGAAATGGTTTTTTGGACCCACTCCAGGCAGCAGTTGGTCTCTACTGCCTTAGTATTAGCAGGCGAGATGTAAGCCCCGCACAGGAGGTGGCTGCTCACATCAGAGACAAATTTGGTCAAACAGCATCTTGGGAAGGTGAGGATGCTCCTGTTCAACCAGAAGGGTTTGAAAAATGCTTTGTTCATCCTTTAGAAACAGAACGTGCCCTCATATTTCAGAAAAGCAGGGACTGGGTGTGAAATGGTTTGCGGATACTTGGATTAAATGTGCAGAGTATTGTCATAGCAACAAGAGGGGAACCCCTGCAAGGTAGGAAATATCAACGCGAACAGGTGAAGGGAAGCAGGAAACTGTAGCTCTGAAGGGATAAAGCTGCTGCCAGCAATACAGGTTCTAGGAGCAAAGCTATAATTGAGTCTAGTGAGAGGAGAGTATTTTAAACAGCTTCCAGAACTGTCTGTGCCAGCAGTATAGCATAGCTAGTAGAAATTATTTACCTATAATACTTCCCCCCGCCCCCCTCCAAAAATGTTAAACCACTTCTTCAATTTATTTTTTTTCCAGTTCTCCTCCACAGATGTTAATCTATATTAAACTTTGCTGCTAAGACTGGCAGAAGCTTCAGTTCTGTTTTAAGTGAGTTGGAAGGGGGCTTTAAAGTGATACAACATATTGTACCTGGTACAGAACAGTGGATGGCAGCATGGGGCCAGCATTTCAAAGGAGATGCATATGGGGCTTTTGAGGTGATATGGTAGACTAATGCTTGCTGGGTTATGAAAGGGCTGTGTACAGAGCACGTGGGAGGAAGGGAGTGTTCTGGAACTACCTCCTGCATCTTGCAGCTCTGAGACAGCAGAGGTTGCAACAGAGAACTGGAGCAGCAGTAAGTGCTTCTCAGATAGCACATCACTCTCATATCTTTGGTTTTGAATGAATTTAAAAGTGAAAAAGAAGTGACAGTGAGGTTAGGGAGCAGACTGATGTCTTCCCTCCAATAATGGATTTTCAGAGATGCACTGAAAATTTCATTGTAGTATTTGACACATCCAAAGGCAATGGTGACGATTAGAGCAGCTGGTGGTACTCGATATAACTGTCTCTGCCCTCTAATGCACGAGTCACAATGTGACCTGTAGTGGCAAGAATTTGCATTTCCACTCTGAGCCGAGCAAGTAACTCCACACTGGCCAAGGATGTAGTAACATGATAACCAAGAACCAGCGTAAGGCACTTGGAGGAAACATGCACGTGATTCTCCGATTATGAAGGAACTGCCTTACATCATTGAAAAGGTTGATGAGCCTTTCGAGGAAGACAGTTGATAACTACGTGGAAGGAGCAAGTTAATGTCCCAAGACAGTACACTGTAAAATGGGTAATTTCTGTGCACTGTGCATTTTGGATAGCCGTAGGCCTGCCTAAATGAAGTTTTATGCAAACCTCCTTTCAGCTGTGAATGCGCCATTAGGCTCCAGGGTAGATGGTTAAATTGCGCTGTTGATTTAATGTGCAAGAATATTTGTTAGTGCAGTGAAGAGATGCAACTAATGACTTCTATTGGCTTCTTCAGATTTTAGTCTGGCATACGAGGACAGAAAAGCCTGTGCTGGTGAATGAGGGGAAGAAAGGATTCACAGATCCCAACGTGGAAATCTGACTGTGCATGGCTGAACGGAGACCAACACCAGGTAAGAGCTCACCTTATGGAACAGTAATGAGAAGCAACAGTAAAAGAGGAAAACACTAGAAAATGACAGGAAAAAGACAAGAGCTCTTTTAAATGTGCTTTTTGACTTCCATTTTTCACATCTCTGACCTTCCCTTACTGCAAAACTTCTGGAGACCATTAGTTAATCTCTTATCTTTAAGACAAGCTGCTAAAGGGGAAATACCTGGTGAGAGGTTGGGGGGAAGAAGAGAAATCCAGGGAGTGAGAGTTTAGGCAGGAGTTACATTGTTAAAAAACCAAACCCTCGTCTAAACAAGAAGGTTGCCTTATTAACTGTACTAATGTAGCTAAAGCACAAGGGTGAAGGATGTAGATTCATCCACCTGCAAACACCTGAGGAAAGCTTAGGCAATATCAGCGAAAGCATTTTTAAGTCAGGCAGAAGCTTTCACTGAGGGAAGAGTTTAATTTCTATCCATATCAAAGCCACACAAAGTCAGTGACAAGTAAGGGAGGGTGTGGAGTAAACCCCAGAGGAGGTATTTGTTTACCTAAGGTGGTGAGCATGTAGTGTCTTCTTCCATGGAAAGGAGGAAAGAACACACACATTGATGGCTGACTGTCTGCTCATTTGTTCATGCCCTGGCTTCTCACCTTTAATTACCTGAGCATCCTGACGTCTTTAGTCTTCTGTATCTCCAGACTGCACTCCGCAGTTGGTTTGCTAGAGTGAAGGATGGGCTATTCCCTTGTATCTGCACCCAGACCGTGTTGCTGCTCTTCATTATTATGGGCCAAAAAAATAAACACACAACTCCCTTTAACTGCAGTGTAGAACCAAGCCTGGAGGGGAGAGGAGGTTGCTGCTTGTTCTCTTTTCCTCATGAATACAGAGAAGTAAGAGCAGCAAAGGGAAGGGGTAGATTTGCTCAGCAGTGGTATATTTTTAACAGTAACGAGCTCTCTTGTAGCACATTTCCTCGGGCTAATTGGATGGAGCCCTGCCTGCTGCAGTGGCCTGCCTTTGCCGCCCGTTGGCAGGACAGCAGAGGAAAGCCTGCACTGCATATTATCCGCACTATATATAGCGGCTTTGCAGAGAGGCCATAGCTCTTCAGCGCAGTCACAACTGCTTTTCACCAACACCCAGTTGCCTAGCAGCAGTACTCACAGATCTGCAATCTGAGATGGGTTTTGGGATAGTTCCAAGGGGTGGCAGCTAACTGCAGCGAGGCAGAAGGGTAATATACATGCTGGTTGTGTCTCTGTTGCAGAAGATTTCTTCATGCACAGCCTGCAAGGTTCCTCTCCACAGCATACAACCAGCCAGACATGCAGTAGCCAGGATCTCTGCTGACTTCCAAGAGTTTTAGCGTACCGAAAACAAGCAACACTGCATACATAAACTACCCGGATTCCCCTGCCCTTCCTCCTGGACTCTGAGCAGAACCAGATGCTCTGGAGGTGGAGAAAAAGCACAGAAAATACAGGACTGACATCAACTTCAGTACAAGACCAGCTGTCTCACGAGATGCTCGGTTTGGGAGAAGTGCATGCAGGGTGTGATGCACTGAAGACACAGCCCAGCTGGAATGGTAGTCTAGACTGAGGGGACTGTTTCACAGGACCTGAAAGCAAGGGTGAGAACGCCCACAGGAGAGTGTTGGCCCCTGATGACTTGTTTTTCCTGAGACACACGTACCTTGTGGCTATGTGTGCAACAGCCTAAGCAGCTCTCTGTTCACGGAGGGGACAGCTGCCTTCTGAGATGGCACCTTAGCCCTTAATTTTAAACCTACTTTAATCAGTGTTTATTACGCTGCACAAGACAGGAAGGTTTTGGGGGAGGGTGAAAAGCAAGGCAGGTTAGAACAAAACCATTAAGTATCTCTTCTCTTTGTATTCCCTCTCCTTTCCCTTCATTAGTTTCATGGTTTGGAGGGCGCTCTGACATACCTCTATGTTCTTGGATGGAGTTATGTTTACAGCATGTGGTTCTCTATTCATCCATGCTAAAATAATTGGAAGTGGGTTTTAATGAGAGTGTTGTGGCCATACACCATAATACTTCATCCAGGCTCAGATCTTGGTTCTGTTTAGCTCTTAATTTGGTTCACGTGAGCATTAGGTGTGGGATTCTCAGAAGGGTGCTCCTACAGAAAGCCAAATTTCCACTCTTAAAAAATAAAGGTAACAACGGCTTAAAACTAGGGATTGAATGATAAAAGCTGATTTTTAGTGCATTTACCATTCTACTGGAATGTATCCTTCAGCCCTAGCCCCTTTTTCAGGGCCATGCCATGCTGCTGCAGAGCTACTGGCATGAAAAGCCACGCTGGAGCAGTTCGAGAGTTAACTTCTGTTGGCTAGAGCAGCACCCTTGTAAAGGGGATCCTGTGCTTAGTGTTCTGTTTCTTCAGCACCTGGCTTGAGGTAGGTTGAAAAACTATCTATGTAGAACATTAATTGCCTCTTCCCTGTTTTGTAACGTCAAAGGACCTGAGATGGCATTGATGAAAGGGTGTTCCCTGGTGAAACTGTATTTTGCTTCTCAGTGAGAGACACAGGACTGAGCAACGCAGAAGAGGAACCTGGGTGCTACTACCTTGGTTGACTCTGTAGTTGAGATTGACAAAGTTGCTGAGGAAGAAATTGAGGTACAACATACCCCTTCTCCCCACCTCCAGCCCCTTTAAGAAAACCAAAACTTACCTCCCCCTTCATAGTTGTCAAAGCTTTGATCAACCCACACTGTCCCAATTCTTTCAAAAAAAGTCTGAAGCACAATTTCACCTTTGAATTGAGGGAAAATATAATCCTGGAAATAGACTTGGTTATTTTTAGCCCTAACACATAGAACTATTAAAATGCTATAGATTTGATTGTTACCTTCACAGTGCAGAAGCCTCCCCTTGGACTAATGACCTTGTGTATTTCCTAATATTTAAAAAAAATATTTTTTTGTAAGTTATTTTCTCCCACTGTATATCAAAACCATGGGGGAAAAGTTGCATTCTTTAGTTCCCAGTCACAGAAGCCTGGCTACGTAGCCTTTACAAAAATGTTCCTTTAGATGCATTGGCTGAAGCGCTACTTGGATAGGAAGTGTTTGATGCTACGGCCGCTCTACGGCAGTGTTGTTATCTTGTATTAAAACAGTAGCTCTCTGCACTCAAGCAGATTTATTCTGTTATTGTACTAGCCTTCCAAGTTCACTTCAGTCTGCAAACCCTAGAGTGGAAAGAGACGTTTTTAAAGGACTACAAAGTTTTGATACCATTGAAATAGTTTCCAACTGATGTCCTCTCCTAGCTGCATGGTTTTTTTCACTAATCTTAATTCCAGTCCCTGCTGGGTTGCAACCTTCCCTCCTTGGAAGGAAATAACTTTCAGAAAAATGCAAAGGATCAAGTCCTGAACACAACCCTACATATATGCTCCACTCTCCTCAAAGTTGGTCACACGAACCTGGGCCCTTCCAACTTGCACAGGGGTTACCGTGGTCCTCAAGAGCAGAGATACGTATGTTCAGTAAGACCAGCTCTGGCCAGGATGGAGTGTATTACAGCTGCACTGTCTGTTCTCAGTTTTAAACAAACTGTATTTAAATTTGTTAAATAAAATTATGGTTTCTAAGAGCCAGAATACCCCGCAACTCCATTATCAGAGACAGTGCACATGTTTGGTGTTTCTCTCATAGCATGAATCCTCTGGTTACTGGAACAGAAAGCAGGGGCCGAGTGACTTCTCGGAGGTTCTGAACACATTTGCAGCTTGAATTTGATCTCTTCCTCTGCCTAAAAAGATGGCAGCTCCTCAGTGACTGCGGAGCTGGTGAGTTAAAAAAGCATGTCATGTTTTCCTAAATCCTGTGTTTCTGTTTTGCGGGACAAAAAAGAAAACAGGACCCAAGATCCCAAAATTTCACAGAAGGTTGAACTAGAAAGTACAGATGTACTCTCCCATTTGCAACTATGTATGCAACCCCTTTACTTCTTCCCCAACCAAAATCTGATCCCTGCTCATTTTACAAGGGGGAATTCCATCTTTAGGTGCTTCACAGTGACAGCAGGGGTGGAGGGATGACTGGAAGACTAATTTGTCCTTCTCTCCTCCTGCACCTTTACCTGGAAGTTCTCATTCCTGCCTGGCCTGAAACAGAAAGATCTATTTGATAGAGGACAAAACACATTTCACTTTTTAAAACTTTTTTTTTGTTGTTTTTGAGAGAGAGACAACCTCCATAGTAAAACTTTGTGGAAAAAAAGCTCAAATTAAAGTCATTTGACAACCAACTCTGCTTCCAACAAGTGAACAAGTAATGGCCTCTGCAGAGTGAGTTGCTAAATTCTGCCTGGAGGCACAACAAAATGGTTTTCCACACCTGGTTACTCACATGTTCACCAACTATTTTCTCCCCATCTAATTATAAAAACGAGGAGGCCAGTAATAACACATTTTTAAAGTCATTGGAGAGCTGAGCTCAGCTTTCAGTTCAGATGGCTTCAGTTCCTTCTCTCTCTCTCTCTCTTCTGCCTCCAGCCTCCAGCAACTTTTTACTCCCCCACATTCACCAGACGGTCCATAACATCATGCGCAGCTATCTAAGCTGTGGGTCCTCAGTAGTGCAGGGAGATGAGCTTCCGCATCCATCTAGGAAACAATGGACTCTGGTTCTTTCGAGGCCCATTCTCTCTTCTGAACTTACTGCCAAAGAGCAAATCCTTTACCTGGGTCTAGTGGAAATTAACGTGCCCAAGTGCCTGGGCCATCGTGTCCCCAGACATGCAACCAGAAATATTCAAGATGAACCAAACATGGGAAAGAAGCTCTCATCAGTCCACGTACTGGGTCCTTCCTAAATAAGGTATGTCGACAGATTGTATTATGCGTCCTGCGGTGCGTTCCTCAAAAATGACGATCTGCAGAAGAGAGGGATATATAAAGTTCCTTCATACAAAGGCTGAGTTACTTTAAATATTTTTAGGAGGAAAAGGCATACGATCACAGCAGGTGAAGGAAGCATCCTTTAAAGAGATCAATCAATATGAGTCTGAACAGTAACTGTGATTCTTCTTCAGCACCACATGATGCAGAAAATGAACCAGCATCAAATCAGGTTTGTCTTGATTTTGAACTTGATGCAGTGCTTTGAAGTTTAGCTGCCATCCTTATCAGGTCTTAATGGTTGTCAGAGCCATAGTCAGCTTTAGAGCAGCTAAATTTTCACAGATCTTAGGAGATAACAGTCTCCTTCCTCTCTATTGCGCTGGTTTTCAGCTAGAGATAGGTAATTAATATACTGTATATGTCTAGCTCTTCGGGACATGACTTGGAGCAGGATCTTTAATAATACAAACAAGCAAAAGAGAAATCCCACCAAAGCCGCTCACCTCATTGCTCCCTTTCCATAACCAGGGACCAGGAAGGTAGAGTGTTTCCTGAGGTCCAATTTTCCAGTAGCGGCCCAGGTTCTGACCATTGACGAACACGACTCCTTTTTCCCAGCCCTAGAATCAGAACAGTACACAATTAGTGATGCAGCTGTATTGCCTATAGTATCCCCACAGGAAACTATGTCTGCTTTCACACTTGCGTTCTTTCAGGCCACTTTCTGCAGGTTTTCTGCTTGCTTGCCCTGTGCAACTCCCTGAAGCCATGAACATTTAAGTAAGTCCTGTTGAACAGGAGTTATCCTTAATGTACTAATGAAAAGGATAAAGCTTTTAAAAATGTGTAATTCATGATTCGTGCTTGTACAGGAAACTTCATCCTTTTGAACAGTCATATCTTTATTTCTTCCCAAGCATAGAGTATCTCCCCTCCCCTATTTCCCAGGTGACAGAAATACTGTATTGCTACTGACTAGCATAATTTACAACAAAGCGTAAATGGAAAAGTGAGCAGTACAATCATGATTGGCTCTAAGGGACTGAAATAGGAGGAGGAATTTCAATAATACTTAATATCTCATCTTAAGTTCTACGTAAGAGCAGCAATCTTCCACAGAAGGAAGATGTGAATGCTAACTCTCATGTCGTGTCTACAAAGAAGTGACTCTTTCCATACCACATTGAGGAGATGGTGATAAAACTAGTGCCTCCTTTATTTTTTGTGCCCATTACTCCTCTGCAACTAGAAAAGAAATAGCATTTCTGTGTCAATAAAAAAGACTAACTGTTCATTAGCAGCTCTGCAGGGTCAGTATTGCACTTGTTTTCTCATCAGGACCACTGTAGACTGAACAGAATTACCTGCCAGCTTGAGAAGACTTCTACATCCTCAAAATAATTCTCGTTCGCCAAGATCAGAGGAAGACTAGAAAACTACAGACTACAAGACAGAGCTCAGTCAGAGCTATTACACAAGTGTCTCTCCAACCAGCTTTTTAAAAACCTTCATCAAGAAAAAATAGGGGGGGAAAGCAAAAAAGGACTTGCCTGTAGCTTCAAGAAAGTGTCCTGTGGCTGATGCTCTATCCACAGCCTTCCACGAAAAAAAGCCGGACCAACAAAGTAATCTGGGACTGCAGTCCATCCAGCAATATGTCGCAAGCTGTAAGAGAATGACCCAACACAGGTAACAGCAGGGACGCACCAGGCAGCACCAGACACAACGCTGGTCTCAAGATCATTTCAAACCCCTGTTTACAACGGCGGGTGGATGTTGTTACAACAAGGTTGCGATTTCCTTGCTGGCCTGAAATATCAAGCAGTTGCTTTCTAGTGGTAGGGCCTAAAGGTAATATTCTTCATGCTGCAAAGGGATGAAGTGTTTATCTCCTGTAAACATTCAAGGCAAGCACCTAGCTGATCTCTCTTCTCCACTTAAGATAAGTGTACTGGTGGTACATGTCTCAGTCTTCATTATCCTATGCTTGCCTCATCATTGGTAGGTCAATTTCTGGTACAAGAAAAAGATATATGGGGCTATCACCATCTCTAGTGCTTTACAGCAGCATCTTAAAAATATCTGCTTCACTGAAGTGCTCATCCTCCTTCAAATATCACAGTGCCATGGTACAAGCTTTAAATGCAGGTGGCTTGCACAGGCTAAAGGGAAACCTGCAGAATTGACAGGATTCAAAACAGATATTCCTGACCACGTTCATACAGAGGAACATGAACACATCCTTGCAAGTTTGCAGTAATTAGGGGCAATCTGGCATTATTTCTTACCTGTGGCAACAATTTGGGAGCAGGGGACAAGAAGAAAATAAGGAGTGTAGAAGTCCCACAAAAGCCCCGAGCTTCTGTCAGAACACGTTCCTTCCAGCCCTTACTAACTGCATCTCTTGGATTCAGGGAGGTTATTGATCCAGTGCAGCTTGACTGCTACTGAATTATTCAACTAAAAGCCTACGACAATTCCTTTCACAATACCACGCACTCCATCCTCCTACGCAGCAACTGTAGGCTGATTGTGTTTCATTGCTACTGGTCAATTGCCAGTAACTGATTGCAGAGTTGACTAATCTTGCTTTTGTTTGGGCATGGCAGTTCACTTGCTTTCATGTTTCTCAGTGGAAATATTCTTCTAAAACCCTGCAGTCAAAGGTTAGGCGAGTTACCCCATCAATAAGAATCCTTCAGGTAGCCCCCCAGCACCTCTTAAGCTTGTCCTTAGAAATTTCAAAATGTAGACTTTTTTTCTTTTAAAAGCCATTTCAGTTTAACGTGGCCTCTCTCTCCTTCCTACATAAAATGTGGGAGCTGTGATATCTTGGGGGATGCGCATGTGTTACTTTCTGGTATTAACAGCAAAACTGAAAATAGTCTCTCTGGATCGTGGGCAGAGGCCATAGGGCGTCTGTTGCCTTAAACATTCGCTGAGGTTTTCGATATCTACTAACAGAGGCTCCTTGACTTACCCGTGCTAGATTTCTTTTTCAGTCTTCCTTGAATTAAAGCAAAATAACTTCAAGCCATCTGGACTTGTTAATGTACTACTAGTAGCTTCCTAGGATTAATCTGTCCCTTGCGAGTTTGAATTACTAAATATATCAGCCATATTGCTAATTTCAAGAAAGACACAAACTTCTCCAACATGTGGGTGTGTTGGGACCCACCCCTTTGGGTAAGCAGCGCTTTTACCTACCTGATCTAACCCTGCTGTACAGGCTGTGAGGAAGACTGTAAATCCTCCACAGTGGGAATCCGTTTCACCCCTAAATAATGGTATCGATGAAGTACCAGCATTTTCTGCACTATTTTGGGCAAAGGTATCAGCCAGGAACTTACCAGTGCAAAAATCCACCTACTTACTTTCACCTTGTGTTGTCTTTCTGATACATTTAACCGCTACCTGTTAGATTTTGTACTGCTCGTAAATAGTTGGTTTCAAATGAGGAAGAAAAAATTTTTAAGTCCCCACAAACCTTTTCATGAAGCCAGGTTTCATCTCCAAACTGTACATCTTGAAGTTCCTCAAGGGGGTTTTATTCAAGAAGATGTCACCAATTAAGCCTGCAAGAGCAATGGGGGTAATGAAGAGTTGAAAAACAGCTAAAGCTGATAGATTTTCCTATTTGAATGCGAGGAACAGCAGGAGATGGAAAGCAGCCACATTCTGCAATGGAATTAGGGTCCATATGGTCCCATTGCTCATCCAGATTGAGTGGGGAACATTACTATACTTTGGCCTCTCCACTCCCTCCTTTGCTTCAACTCACCAAGCCGTTAAACACCCTCCAAGCACAAAACATCGTTGGCACACGCAGCAGATGGGCTTTTGTTGTTTTGTTGTTTTTTAGTTAGCTGTCCACGTATAGGTTTTTTTAAAGCAGTAGATCAGTTACTTCTCTAATAGGCACAGCAAAATATAACATGGGCAAGCCCTAATGTCCAAGTGCTGATCCAGTCCTTTTCATCCAAGGATCTTAAGACACCTTAATAAGTAATTTACCCTTAGCACTCTCTTGTTAGACAAAGTTATTCTCCACGTAGCAGGCAAAGCCTGGGTCCTGATCCAGCCTTCTAATTACGGGACTGCAGTTGAGACTGCTTAAGCAGCCCAGAGGCTTTATGCACCTCTTCTGCAGTAAAATAAAATTAGTACAGTCACGTGCCTAACTCCATTAGTCAATTTTGTATAGTTTTTATGTACAGTTCCCCACTAAAATAGAATCCTGGGGTTTCGACCTCCTTCAGGTCCACAATTGTGTGTGACAGACTTGAACATTTTAGTAAATTCTGCGCAGCAGGATGCAATTCATTCCTCCTGCTATTGTGTGAGTTTTTAAATGTTGTGATACTCCAATATCAAACCCCAGGGGAAAACACAGATTTAAAAAGGTATTTTGCTTCTCTCCCTGTGAAGTAACATGCTCACAGAGCAAGAGGAAGGGTACCCTAACATCACCTAGCAAATCTAGAGCAAAATAAGATTCATTGATGGCCTTGGGTTTAGTTGTACCCCTATAAAATAAGAAGCCTTAATGCAAGCCATCGAGCAGCCGCTACTTTTCATCTACCATCACTCCAGACAGGGGGTGATGAACTGTGTTTTTTAACAAGTTCCCTCCATCATACTGTTTCCCACCAAGTCCCAGATGGTAGTCTTGGCTAGCACTACGATAGCTGTATTGGGTCTTCAGTTTGGTTCTGTGTAAAGCACGGAAGACAGTTCTACAGTGCTTAAACTCAGAAAACTATCTAGGACAGTTTAAGAACAAAGAATTTAAATTACCTTTCCTCTGTTCATTCAATGCCAGGCCATAATTGACGCGACCGCGGTTCTCTACCAAGAGTCTTAGGTGCCTGAATCCCTGTAAGGAAAAAAAAAAAGGGGTGGGCATCGGCTGGAGACCAGTGCGCAGCAGGTGCTGTATCGGCCATAATGCTTGGTTAACAGAGGTCAGTAGAGGTGTTCAAGAGGGGAGGTGGCACCAATACCTTTAGCAGTTGCAATTTATCTGTTTCCTTTAAAGTTCTGAATTATGTGACAGAACAGTGTCCCCATACCTTTCAGCTACTGCAAAGAGCGATGCCACTGAGGAACTCCTAGCCTTTTCATAAAAGTTCTCTTTTTTTTCTGTTGAATTTTTAAGTGCCGTTTTGATATCACCCACAGAGCCAGAAATGGAGTTTGACATGGTACAGGCTTATGTCATATAGCTCTCCCACAAGTCATAAGAACAACTAGTATATCCACCCACTCGCCTACTCACAGGAGCCATGCGCAGCTCTATTGACACGCGTTCAATCAATACACTGTTCTTATTGCCAACTTCTGCCAGGGTAAGGCTACCCCTAGAGCTAAAGTCCCCTCATTTCATTTGAGACCTAAAAGGTGCAAAAGCCCCCAAGCCCCCTTAAAACCTCCTTTGTGCTAAGGAAGATGAAGCCTACAGGGACTTAATCTGCACAAACAGGGTACCGGTACTCGATGGCTACACTTTGTGGGTGAGGCAGGAAGGCTGGCAAATTCCGTGCAGCAAAGACTACGCTGACTTGAATTTTTTTCCATGGAAAAGTATTCAAAACCCACTTCTCAATCACAAATAGTAACTTGGCAGTGAAATCACGCTGTATTTCACTAGTGAAATAGTGTCTAATTAGGGTATAACAACTGTTCCCTGTGTGAGGCTACCGTACCAGCTAGTTAAATGGATTAGGTGGGAGATGCCTCCTTGAGAGCTCTGCCTCTTCAGCGGTCTTGGTTCTGTTATCCACATACTATTGCTGTGAGCAATCTCCAGTTAGTTACCTGTCCTTCAGGAACGGAGAGCTCCACTGTGTTGTAGTTCAGCTCACCAACATACATGGTGTTAACAAACACCTGCAGATCAAAGCACAAGGGAGGAGAGCAACTTCTCATCAATTATACTATTATCATGTGTTGCATACGTTACTGAAGTTATATTTGGGGAGGAAATTGTCTCTACTTGAAACTAGAACTACCTCAGCGTTCATAACTGTGTCACTGATTCAGTCTACGTGAGGGGAAAAAAAAAATCACAACATTTCTCAGAACGGTCAATATTCTGATGTTTAAAGATATTATAAGTTTTAGTAGATGGGAACTTCAAGTTGATTTACAGATGATGAAGGCTGGGGCTTAGCTGAGAACTGAAAAGAGCTTATCACACTTCTAATCTAAAACTTCACATTTTCCTTCCTGGTTGACCTGCCTAGCTGCCAATACCAAAGCATTTACATTTGACTGAAGTTAGTCACAGTCGTCCTCTGCTCCATACCTGTGCTCGGTCACGGACATGGTCCCTTGAATGCAGGTGTCCACCACCAAATATGACAGTCTCGTAGAGCACATATCCATACGACTGCCCACTGCTATCATTTAGACGCAGATTCTCCATGTTAATAGGAAGCTCTGACTTAATGGGCTGCAAAGGAGAAACAAATTTAACGGTGGAAGTGGCCTCTCATAATCGACAGGCCACATAGAGGCAATTCATCTAAGATAGGTGTTCCGCTCTGCCACAGGTTGTATTTACCCTGTAAGCGTCCAGAGGTCTGTTCCAACCTGAATTACCTTACGGCTCTATGAAAGCTACAGCAATGAAGACAAGGTACCAGAAAAGGGAGCCAAGGACTTGCAAAACTGGAATTCCACGAGAACAGAAGTAGCAGTAAAAAAGGTGAGATAAAAGATCTGCCTCCTTTGCATACCCTTGACAAAACATTACCCAACCTTATCCTCATGGGATAACAAGCCAGTGCACTAATCACCTTTTCCACCTAAGAAGTGATGCCTTTTACTACTGAGGTGCATTAAAATTGGTAGTACTACCTGTAAAAGAGATGGTAACACATCCCAGAGAGAGATATATTGATGCAACAGGATTGCACCATATGATGCCTTGCTTTCAATCATGGGAGGGAGAGGAAGAGGCTGGCCTGTGATGCAAAAAGAAAGAGAAAAATGGAGCAACTATTTCAGATGCAAAAAGCCAACACAGATTTAAGTCCCCTCCAGACCTCCTTTGGTCCTCCCTCCCATCTTTCGGAAAAAGTACCCAGCCAGTCAACCAACCAGAGTCTCGGGGCTCCAGCAGAAGGGCCAGTTTAAACAAGTCTCCCATTTAACACTGTAGGTGGAACAGTGTTTTGGTTCTTGGATTTTTAATTACCAATGATCATGCTGAAGAGTTGTCGGAGCTTGAAAAATTTGGATGTGTAGTCTCCAGCCTCTGTCAGCACAGCGTCGTAATCTGAAAAAGCAGCACATATGTTTTAAAAAACATAGAGCAGCTCTGGGACAGCCTTCATGTACACTGTCATCAAAGAAGTAAAAGCCCAAGACACAATTTTCTTGGCACTGTCTACATTATGGAAACCTGTATGCTTTTATCTGTGTGAATGTAGCTAGACAAGCACAGAGTTGCTTGATTTGGAGAAGAGCCACTCACCAAAGAGCAACGTACTTTTAGAGATCTAATTTGCATGTATCCAAAATGTCACACAAGATAAAGTCAAACAATTAACAATTTTAACAAAGGCCTGTTGGGATGAAAAGAGCTTACGGTACACTTTGACTTGGTAAAATTCAAAAACAGAACTATATCTTGGATCATCCCTAGAAACAAGAGCCAGCATGGAGACAACATGAAGCAAAGTCATCATCTGTGAGTTCTATTCCCAGTTCAGAACGAGGGGATCCTCCAGATCCTGGAATGGGACTGGAAATAGGGAACACCAATGTAAGCCCCCTTTTAGGCAGGCATTTGCTTCTGAGCTATGTTCCAACTCTTCTCTCCATGACAAAGTGGTTGTACAGATCATTTCTCAGTGCTTCTGTCAACTGTAACGAGCCCAAAGGGTAGTCTGAGCTGCACTCTCACGATAGGTGCATGGGCAAGGTAGTGAAAGAAAACTCACCGTAACTGGTGACATCTGACTTGTATTCATCAGCCTGCAAAGCGCCATTCATGAAGCCAAAGTTGGTGCCTCCGTGAAACATGTAGAGATTGATGGATGCTCCTAATTTAAGGATGCTTGCTACAGTATTCACCATTTCTGTAAAGGAAGGACAGGGCCAGGAAGGCCACAGACCAAGAAGCTAGGCTAACATTCTTCCAGTCATTCAAAGTAGACACAAACATTCTGGTCCTTGTCAGTCAGTCACGCTGTGTAATTACAGTGATGCGTATTGTGATTTGTATTATGCCCTCAGTAAGAGCAGCACATCTACTGACATACCAGGACATATTAATACATTCAAATATACATCTCCAGTAGGTAAAAAAGGGTAAAGCTCATGTACTTGAGCAGGAATTTTGCTTTTAAGCAGAAGAGTTGCAAGGACTGCTCAGGCAGACTCCTAAACTCAGCACACCAATGACCCAATTACAGACAATTGCAGGAGGATGAGATCGTCATTAAAACAGCCTTAGATATCTCTCTTTTCACTGTACTTTAGATGCTCTGGAGGTTGTGGGGTTGTTGGGGTTTTTTAGTACTAGTCTTCTTTCCTAATGAACTTTTAAACTAGAAAAAAAAATGATACTTTTCAGAAGGTGCTATACTTGCAAGAGGCTTAAGTTCACCATATTCCCACAAAAGGTAAAATAATCCTCTCTTAACGAGGAGTGTTCATTCACTAGACAAGTAATGTCATTGTGATGGAGGTTTCACCAAACTTGTGACATTTTTACAAAATACAAATAAAGTCTTCACAGGATTTAGATTACCTCAAGAGGTGAAAGAGGTGATTTAAATCGCTGGGCTGCATTTTTAAAATCAATATAGAGTAGCGTGAGGCCTTAGGACACATTGACACTAATATCTTAAGATGTTTGGCTCACTGCACACCCCACAGAGTCCCTCTTCAAGGAATAAAAAGAAAAATATATATTTTTTAAAAAGACCTGCTGTTTACTACCGCTACTAAGGAAAATCCAAGGCACAGCAATGTGACCCACTCACTGAGAGATTACTCATTTACAAAGACCCACGCAAAGCAAAGGTTACAGCAGGACAAAAAATCTGGAAAAGTTGTATGTCATTTTTCTGTGACTATTTGCCGAGCAATAAACGCCCTGTCTACAAGAACAGTATATGGTGCTCACCATCCGCATCAAAGACATAGTGAGGGCCTCCCCAGTTATCAAACCATCCCGTCCAATACTCCATGACCATCTTTGGCTGATTCCTCTGGATCAAAACAAAAATAAAGAGTTAAAATAGAGACGGGGCAGTCTTGCACTCATCCCTATTTTCTAGAGAAGCATTTGTTCAAACGCAGTTTGGCGACACGGTTTACAAGAGTGTTTTCTTCTCAAGTTGGCATTAAAAAAAGCAGCTAAAGAGCTCTGAACAAGTGAGGAACGCGATGCTGTGGGCCAGCAATGCCCAAAACAGGCAAGTAAAGCAGAGAAGTACTCTGCTAGGCACAAAGCAAAAACCGCGGCACAAAATCACATGATACCAAACAGGTCTGGATATTGTTATTTGGTAGAGCTGTAGCAAAACGACAAACCAACTGTCACTGTTTAGCTTCTGCTAGAAATACACATTTATAAATGTCTGCTTATCAGCTACGCCACTGCCAGCTGAGAGTTTGCAGGTGCACTGCAGCCAATGCTTGCCAAGGTAGGAACAGCAGACCTTAGCGGCTTAATGCCTTTTTAATGCCGCATATGGTGTTGGCAGGAAAGAATTAGCCTTTGCAGGAATTAGGTCTTCATTAAAAAGGCTCTGCACACAGAGCAATGGCTTCCCATTTGTCACCGCTTGCCAGCTCCCTTAGCTCCTGCAGAATTCCACCTGACCCCATCACACAGGACAGGACAACATGTGCTCAGGCTGGCTGGCACTCCCTCCTCATGGTATTTATTTCTAGTCAAGGCAATTTTGCCCTTTATTTGATAGGGGCTTTATCTGATGCCACACAAAATGGCCAAGGTAAGTGGCATTAAAGAAACTCATGTTTCATTAGGAGAAAACAACTGCAGGTGCCTGTAATAATCTATTTGTTCCAGGTTCAGACCAGCTCTTGGAAATACATTTAATCAATCCATCCCCAGTAAACTAGTCAAGGAGTTTTATCACCCTCTAGAACAAGAGACCATAACAAGGCAAAGATGACAGAGCTTCATAATCCTTACAAATACGACTGACAGCTTCCTATCTTATAATTAGTAAGTGTGGCAAAGGAGGAGCTGCTTTTATTGGGCCATATTACATTTATGTATTCAATTGGTGGGGAAGGTGCCCCCTTCTTTTCATTTGCAGGGTTTGGGGAATTTTGTAAGACCTAAAGAAGGTGAAAGCACATGCTGCAGAGCCTCTTTTGCCTGTACAGAAAAAGAAAACAAATTAAAGCGGATGGATTCAACATTCCGCACACCAGCAGCAAGGTTCCCTTTCATAGTCCCCGCAAAAGCCAAGGGGAGAGATCAGAAGAGAATCGATCACGGCCAGGGGCAGATGTCAGTTGTTCACATCTTTCCAGGCTGACATTTGGAGCAAGAAGAGCAACAGGCGAAGAAGAGGACAGAGGATGCAAAGAGAGACAGAACCTGTCACTAGAAAGCAAAACTTGTTATTCCTCCACTATGCCCTCATCACACAATCAAGATACTTTTCTCATCAAGTGGTCATTAGCAATTCCCTATCCCTGATTCACATCTCTGACAGCACGGCGGGGTTTAAAGACACTGAAGCGACACGCTACATTTGAGTGCTTTTTGGCAGTGAGCGCTGTTAAACGCCAGGTAGGCTGGGCTGCTGAGAAGGCAGGAGGCGCCTGGCACTGCGCTATGTGGAAGGTGTTTTGTGAAGTTACTGTGGAAGCGGATCTGAAGTCAAACTGTTCCTCTGATCCGTTCTGCTGCAGGTCCTAGCAGAAATAAGACCAAATGTCTAGCGGGGCCAATACTCTCTTCTGCACAGCATACCGGTAATACAACTTTCCATACCTACGCTGAATATGAGGTACTGGAGATGACTGGAACACCCATCACAGTGTACCCTGAAAGAACCGCAGTAGATCGGCAGGACTACAGTTTTCAAACGTGCTCTTGATGGCATCCACAGCATCAAGGTAAAAGAGTTTGGGAAGAAGACGGTTGAACTTCAAGACTGACAATTGCAAAGTAGGATGCTAGTGGGTATCAACACCTGGAAGCGTGAAGAAATCTAACCCCTAACGGCTAAGCACAGGCTGCAGGGCACAGCTGAATGGAAAGCCTTTAAGAAGGTGCTGGATAACAGCATACTTAAAACCTTCACTTTCCAGAGAAATCATCGTAAGTATTTTCACTGGTTCCAGAAGGATCTGGCCTAATGAGAAGGAAGCCCAAACATCTGTTCAAAAAAAAAAAAAAAACAAACAAAAAACCAACCCCAAACCAACACACAAAACCAAATCAGACTATCAGTGCTTCACTTCTAATGCTGTCCTGGAAAATCTAGGTGAACAAAGATTTTCTGCATCTTACCTGTACTGTGTCCAGATATTTCAGTAGCCCAGGTTCCAGTTTCTGAAAGTTAACAGTGGCCAGTGCTATTGGGAAAAGAAAAAGTTTGTATTAATTTAGACACGTACAAAATGCCTAGGGGACCGTCTCCTTAGGCATCAGCCCAGCACAAGCTCAGGGGGACCTGCAACATCTTCTGAACCACCAATACAATCTCCTCGGAAATTTCCTATCAAAGTCTTCACTTAGTATGCAGAATCTAACTGGACCGCAGCACAGTGGAATACTTGCAGGCCATCTTTTTAGCTGTAATGTTCAGAGATACTAGAAAGAGAGAGCATCAGAGCAGCTCATGGGGCGTCACAAGCTTTAATTAGAGGCTGTAAAGCACTTGGAGATCCTCAGATAAAAGGCACCACATAAAGGCAAACTTATTATTAGAAAGTCATATCTGGATGCCACACTGATCTCCCAGGCTTTAGCTGCAGGAATCGCTACCCAGGCAATATCTTACAGCTTGTCATGTCTGTGGGGGTGGGTGAGAGAAACTGCGGTACAAGTGAACCAGATAGAAATAGTAATCGGAAGACTTATCTGTGCTTCTGCCCCGTGCAGCACGGGGGAACCGGCAACTAGTTTGTGCGTGCTGCCTGTATACCGGAAGTCACTGCCTGATCTTCAAGCACTAGAGCGGGAAGACCCATCTGCAGGAGCTGATGCGTTAGAAGACATTAATCTGGTATCGGTGTCCCAGCCCCCGGTACATGTTTGAACCATTTTCATACTTTTCTAGCCCTCGGTCACACTGATGATAATTCTCCCAAGAAACTTCGAAAATGCAGGAGCAATGATACGATTCTGTATTAAAAATTGACTTCTTACAAGAGAGCTGGTATCAAATCCAGCCCCAGTTGTGTCAGACAGAGCACTTCAAACAGAATATTCACAGAAGCAAAAGCTCACTTCTCACTATTTATACCTTGATTTTAATAGGCTGACCTATGTAGTATGCTGAGCTGAGGAATTTGGCACAGGCAAACATGGTGGGAGAACAAAATAAAACGTGGATTTAGCACTGATGTAATACATTAGTTGGCAATCCTGAAGGCGAACATGCTCAATTCTGCTCCTCATGCAGATTAACAGCACACCATCGAAAACGGTGTAAAGGTGTAGAGACCCAGTCCCCAAAGCCTTATTCACCCTTTCCACAGTAGAGAGCTTTCACAAACACACAGCTGTCCACCATGGTGCTTCAGCCATTGCCAGGAGGGAAACCGGCTTTTATTTTGTCCCCCGTCAGCTCCCAGAAGGGCTGTACCAGGTCAGATTAGAGACACTCAGCTTGGGATTCTTGCCACTGACTGTGCCTGTGAAAGGAGGAGGATTTGCAGGAGCTGCACGGGTACTCTGAGACTGACCAAGAGTTCTTCCCTACAGCGTGGGGCATCCCACTATAGCAATGAGCACAACCACAACAACAAAAGCTTTCCTCCTCATCCCCTGAAAATGTGCTGCAATCACTGAAGGAGGGCTACAATGCTGTAGTCTCAGGTCCTTCTACAACAGTTTCCTCTGCAGAGCACCAGACTGACTGCTCCTGGCAGTAACAGCAACCTACAAATGCTTCTTGGAAAGGAACTGGTACATCACTGATGAACAGAATAAACAAAATCACAGAATCACTGCATTAGTTTTCAACTCCAGTATGAAGTCTTCTCTCTATTTGCTTAGGCATTTCTACAGTAGATTTTGTTCTCTCTCCTTTTGCGCTTTCGTAACCATCTTACCGCTATACTGCTTTGAGCCCTAGTTATTCCATGCATCTGACTACTTGACATGTTGACTCTAATGAGCAGATTGTTATGACATCTAAGAGGCAAATTGGTATCAAAGAGCTCTCAGCATGCAACACGCTGGAAAAGACAACTCCAAACAAGAACGAGCTCTGAGGCAGTAAACATTCCCACAGAAGATGGTGAGGGCTAGACAGGGATTTTCACACCAGCCCTTCTGCATGTCAGCTCGCTGGCAGGGAGAGAGTGACTCTATGTGGTCAAGGCTGGAAACTGCTGCACACCAAAAAAACACAATTGAGAAGACCACCGTACTGACGAAGGCCCACGGACTTCAGAGTTATTAAATTTGTCCCTCTCATACTGTCATATAAAAAGAAGAAGAGGAAAAACAGAGAGAGAAAAGTCTTTCCCTTTAATCATCTCCATACCTGAGATTAGAAAATTAACAGTATTTAGGACTGAGTGATGACAGGAGCACTCAAAGACTGCACCCTGCAAACACTTCATTCAGGGAAGCAATTACTACTCAGGCAGACAACTGGCAGAAACACAGGAGAGATCAGAGGCCAAGTACGTAGTAAATCTCAGCTGAACTGGATCTGGCAATCTGAAAATCAGTATCGCACTGTGCCCCAAACAGTCAGATTTAGGGCACAGTGAAACTCAAAAGAGCTGTACCTCCATTTCTTCACAGTGAAAAGCAGGAGGGGTGCTGAGCAGCATTTTTAAATGCTTAATAGAATTACATTTTTTAAAACGGAAAGGGAAAGTGGACATCCTTTTGCATTGTGCACATCTGACACCTCCTTTCAGCTGGACAGGGTGCTGGGCCATCTTGTCTAGACTGTGCTTCTGCCAAGAAAGCTTGGACCAGATGATCCCTGAGCTCCCTTCCAACCTGGGATTCTATGATTCTACGATTCTTTACCTGCCTAAGCTCGATGAGAAGACCGGGCTGCCCTGCAAACTACTGCTAAACTTACAGGATGTTAGATTTCAGAATCTAGGTTTTGATTGATTATTTTTTCTTCTTTTCAATCGCAAAGCAGGCACCTTAAGAATACGTTATTACTATTAGTGACTGCTGAGGTACTTGTTTAATATATATTCAAATGAAGCAATAAGGAGTAGTATTTTCAGCCTTTTAATCTGGTGGAAACATCATCAAGAAATGCTAGCTGCTGCCATCTCTTGAATAACCTCATGGGGAAGTACAGACACCCAATACTAGAGAGAAGGCAGCAAGGTATTTAGTCTGCACGTCCTTGAAAGCAGAGAGGCTGCCTCCCCATGGAGCAATCCCGCTATCGCTGTGTTACACCTTATGTTGAAAAAAACCCACTCTAAACGTTTCTGGGAAGGGACCGGGTTTGTTCTGCGTGTGTACCTCTGCGGCTGGAGCTCCTACCACAAACTGAATACAGTTAATGGGTGCACCTTAGCAAATGAAGCCTACTGCTCTCCTTCAGAGGCTGCATTTCATCAGCTGCCCCAGACAAAGAACACAGTCTTACCTTGCCCTCCTACAAGCACATACCTCCTTCCACTAAGCCAAATGAGAGCCCGTTCTTGTTGTCTGAGGTCATTAACAGTTCCACAATCCCTCGCTTTAACAGGGCCTAAATTAAAAAGAGGAAAAGCCATTGTGTTAACAGCCTGAGTTTAGTATTTGTCAGGATATTACAGCACTGAAGTACATTATCACCTTCTCTGGGGATAGCTTGAAACTGGTAGTGGCTTGGTAAGAAATATTATTTCTGTGACATCTCCCATTCCTCCTGAAGCTTCCCTGCCTACTTTTTCCAGCTTAAAGACAACTGAAAAATCTTATTTTGTTCTAGAGAGCTGGACTGGTTTCTCACTGATGCCTCAAACTTCAAGATTTTATCTTCTTCTCCTGACATCAGTTTAATAAATAGCTTCACTGCTTTCCATCAAAAGAAGGCTGCAGGTGGAAGAAGAAAAAGAAAAGCAGCTCACCCTTCCTGACCGTCTAACAATGGAAGCTGAACGGAGAAAATAGCTGGTTTGCCAGTGAATGCCATCACAGGACAGCTCAGGTACCTATGTTCCTGAACAGTCAAGGCTGAATGAATTTACCGGTTCTTCAATATTGCAGCAGTGTATGAAATAGCGCTCTAAGGTTTTTAAAATGCATATGCACACACAAGGTTCTTCCCATTAGGATTCTTCTCTTACACCTGTTTTTTTACAGAACGGTGGCTGATGTTTGAAGGAGACATTAGGAAATCCTAGTTGCAAATTAACCCCTCTTTTCACTGTACCTGAAGTCACTCCTTCAGCTTCAAGGAGCTTTGAAAACAAGCCTTCAGTCTCTTAATTCTAAATTACTAACAGTAAAATGGCGATAAAGACACATCAGCTCGCACAGGAGTTACCCGCGTCCTGTGCACCAACTGGTTAAAGTCTGCTGTGTGGTTAAAGAAACCTTTGCGTATCGCACATGCCTACACACAGAGAGTAGTCTTGACCATTACACACAGTCTACATCAGAGAAGCATCACAACACAGAGTTTAAAGACAAAGCCGATTCAGGGTTAAGACAACCTGGTTAGTTTATCAACCTATCATCACTAAATTGATACCTGAACAGATGCTGGTATGTGACAAAATTCAGCTACTGAAGGAACCGGAATTTCTAACCAATTTTATTAGGATAATTCTTGGAGCACTGCATTAATACTAAGTTTCTTCCCCTCCTTTTGAATATAAGGGCAAAACGGAGAAACGGCAGACAGCTGCCACACATTGAAATGCATTACAGGATTCCAGGGTGCAGCAGAGAAACCAGGAATAGAAACAGCATCCGAGGCAGACACAGGTGTGTGCTCAGCTAATCCCAGCTCATGTACAGTGTGGGGAGGGAGGTGTCAATACACCCTTTCGTGGCCTAGGCGTTTTGGAAGGCAAAGGCACCCCTCCCAGAAGAGTGAGATAAGGACAGGGATTTCAGGTTTTGTGTGAGTTGTGGGGTTTTTTTAATGGGCTTATTCATTCCAGGAAGATTTCAACATTGTCATATATGCTAGATGCAGATGTGAATTAATCAACTTGCCACATTCAAAGCTCAAGGCCCAAACCAGAACAAAGACTAGGAGCTCCACCTCACATTAGATCTCCCTCCAACCAAAGAGGAAGCCCTGCAAATCCTGCTTTCCCACATTTTCATCTTTAACCGCTATAATATACTTCCTCTGATATAAGTTGCACCCAATACCAGAATACGATGAAACAGCACTGCAAAAATACACCCACAGGCCTAGCAAGGAAACATTATCTGTTCTGACAAGTCTGTGAGACATCACGAGGTCTTTCATCACTGAGATATGGAAAAGGAAGCACCGGGTCGGCACGCTATTCAGACACAACACTCTCTATGCCCCATTCATTTAGAGCTCTGAAAGCCATTTGCTTCTACATTTGCCGCTGGTGGGACGCAGGGAGGGAAACTATGTAGATATGACAGACAATTTTGACATTATCAGTTCAGACTGGCAACTGACTCTTTAACTTGTTCGTACGTACGCTTCATATTTAAGCTTCTAAGCAAGGTTAAATCACTCCACAAGATGGAGTTAGTGCAGGAACAGGCACCACTCTACGCAGATTAGGACTCCTGCCGTGTAATTTATTTGGCTGAAGAGCCTCTGTACACCCTGAGCAACAGGACAACCTGAGCCAGAGCTGACCTCAGGGTGCTCGGGGCAAAGCTGGGGTACCCAGAGGGTTTCAGAAGGATCTGATAATGCTGTAGCAGAAGAGCAGAGAACATACAATTTACAGCACATACAATTTACAGCACGTACACACCACTGGATGGGTAACCTCTCTCACATGCAGCAACAATTTTAAGCATTCAGTGAGAAGAAATTACCCAACGAACCTTGTGAGACATACTGGACATCTTGTTAACTGTCTGCCTTGCAATTCTGCTGGGGGCAAACGATCAGGTCAGACTCATGTTGGATCCACCAGGACAACCTGGCCTCCTTGAGCACTGGCCAACTCTTTATCATTCAGTTCAGAGGCAGAAGCCAGGGCACAGTCTAGTCTCCGTTTGACAAGAGTAAGGGAGGCATTAGGCAAATTAACCTGTTTGATGCTGAGCTCCAGATTACACAAGTTTAGGAGTGTGCTGGTGGCTTGTTTACATAAACCTTCCTCCCAGGAAAAGGCAACAGAGACAAAGAGAAACCTTTCTAATGTCATCCAAGAGAAGCAAAACAGGACTAGTAGGAGACAGCTTCTTCAAGGCCAGCTATTAGTGATACTCCCCCATTTCCCTATCACCCTCTTCTCTGCAAGACATAAGAACACAGGCTTATCAGTATTAAGAGGGTCATACGCCACCTCTTCCATTCCAGGAAGAAACATCAAGGGAAATTCAGCTGGATTATGCGCCGATGCTTTCAAAGGTTTCTGAAGCCACGCTCAAAAGTTATTCAGAAGAAAGAAAATACTATAAGGAAGGTGGAAAGAGATTCACCACAGAAACAAGTAAACGTGCCAACATTACCATTTTAACATAGGTCATGTAGTGTGGGTCTTTCGCATAAGAACCATATTCGTTCTCCACTTGGATTGCAATGATGGGACCTCCTTTCTTGTACTGTTGGGAAGAAAAGGGAGAAGTTGTTCACCGTGATTTCTAATCAGAGGGGCCAAAATCACAGTGGCACTGGCTTGCAGGAAAGATGCACCAGTCTCAGACAGACGCGGCTCATCCTGCCAAAGTCTATGCATAATCAAACAGCTGGATCTGGAGAGCTGACACAGGTAACTACAGTCCATACTGGTTCCTAAAGCGAAGCTGGTCGATTTGTTATTGCTTCAACCTGCTGCCATTACACACAGCTCACACTCATCTGCACAGACAGTTCCCACTTACGGACAGAGAGGGTAATGGATTGTACTTGCCTGAAGAGGGACGACAATAGGCATTAGATGATCAAAATAGGCATCCACAGCTTCTGTGAAGCCCTTGTACGTTGTCCTCAGCTGCATCTCTGGGTCTTGCAGTAGCCAACTATGAGAAAAGCAGCAAAGAGAATCTATTAAGAGTCTCCTGTCCAGTCGAGGCTGCCAGAGGTAACACCACCACCCCCTGACATCAATTCACGTTTGAGCAGGAATCATTAATCTTTCTGTGTCACTTGGCTAAGCCCGCAGTGCAGGTACGGACAACGTCAGTGAATGACACCATGTGAGGCTATCTACCGCTCACACTTTTAATTGAGTCCAGATTGCAATTGCCAAGCTGTTCCCCTTCTTTTTGTTGTGTATTTTGGGCTTAAGCTCATTTCATTAACTTTCCCAATAAGATTTCAAGGGCTAAACTTACCACTCAAAAGGTTACTCTGGAATTCCCTGCATCCCCAAGGGCATTCTACAACCAAGTGTTCCCTCCTAAAACCCCAATCGTCGCTCAAAATAAAGCTTCCGGTAATTCTTCCCATGGTTTCTACTGCTGATTTACAAGACTTAGTTCGCTGGTTTGGGGTTAACACAGAAAAGGGCAATTTGTTTAAGAGCAGAACAAAGTAGTGCTATTTACATTTTAAGCGGAGTGAGCTTGTACCTTCCTTGTCTCTGCAAAAGCAGGCATTAATTAATAGTGCTTCCAGAGGTCTGAAAGACTCAACTCCTGTATGCTATATGCACCTCGGTGGGCTTACAAAATCATTGCCTCTTTATCTGTAAAATGAGAATAGTCCTGTTGCTCTTTATCAGAATCTTTTATCTGTCTGATTAAAAAATACACAGATGATGTGGCAACAACTGACAATATATGCACTTCTCATAACCTAATGTAGAGCTAGCTACTGCCTCTGGTCACAAGCAGCCACGCTCTCCTGAGTAAGACCCTGACACACCTTCGCAGTTCTGCACCTGAACTCTCCGATGCCAAAGGCAGGGCATTCTGAAAAATGAAAAGATTAAAAGAAATAATCCCCAAATTTTGTCAAGCATCTCCTCTGAGGTTCATGCTCTGTGAAGGTAAGGAAAACAAGTGGTATGTAACCTGGCACTGGTTCCAGTGGGATCCAGTAACCAGGCAAGTCTCAATGCTGACGTATTCAATTCGGCTCTCAAAGCCTCTTACTGGCAAGCTGTGCGCTTTAGGAGAGAACACAACAGGAGGATGGAAAAGTTATGGGTCTTTATTACTACCAGCCATATAATACATATGTTCTAGTAGGACTTTTAAAATGGACCTGAGATGAAGCAAATTCTTACATCAAGCTGCAAATACTACTGTTCATATTGTCACGTTGCAACAGCAATAGAAGACAGGTTTCCCAATTCTATTTTCTTGCTGTAACCATTATGCCGTAACACAATTATTATTTTACCACTCCAAAAAAAAAAATCTGGTTTCAGGCTTACTATCTCTGCTGCTTAGAAGAGCTCAATAACATAATGGGTCTTCACCTGCTTTGGGGACACAGGAAATAAATGTTTCCATCTAACAGCCAGCCATTCTAAATCTTTGAAGGAGGCTCAACTGTATGATCGGGGCTTTCAGATTTTTTTCCACAGTCCCAAATGCTTGCCTCAACTGAACTATTTACACACTTACCTGGGCAGACCACCAAGGTCCCATTCAGAGCAGATATAAGGTCCAGGACGCAGAATCACCCACAGTCCATTTTTAGCTGCCAGTGAAAGGAAGGTCCTAGAGATCCAGACAGCGTAATTATTGTCTGACTGCAGAATCCCTACTCCATGCACTCCTAATACCCCAATCACCATGAAATTTAGGGACCAGAACCAGAAGAGGATTGCTTCATGAAGCAACTGTACCGGATCGGTACTAAAGCTGTAAGTTCCCAGGACCCCGAAAAGCAGGGGAAGGAACGAGTGTCCCCACTGCCGGATCAAGGTACGGGCTTTGCTGCAGAAGCTGGAAATGACATCTTCATCCAGAAGCGACAACACACCCTCCCCTCAAAACAGGAATATTTATTAATAGAGCTGTCTGTACCACGTACTCTAGATCCAGGTTTCGACTGAAGTCGAACTTCCCTCTTTCTGGTTCGTGAAGGTTCCACGGCACATACCTGAAATGCAGAGTTAGGGCAGTGGCGGTGAAGGGCTGAAAAGGGCACTGCATTTGCAAAGCACAGAAAAAACCCTACGCGTTCCCTTTGTTAGTCAGGAACAGATCCAGAGATTACTGCATGTACACGTTACAAGTGTCTATTTACATGTTATCTGTGCCTTTGTTTCATTTTTATGACAGGTTGCAGTACTTTGTTGCACTCTTTTCCTGTACTCTGCAATAGCTGAGCTTCTCAAGACCACTAAATGTGGTTCTCTCTCTAGGTATATCTTTCATTCTCCAAACCAGAGCAATTTCTAAATCAGAGCCGTTTCAGAGCCTCATCGGGTCAGCGTTAAGGCGGCACTTTCCCAGTACATCTGATAGACATCTGTTCCACTCGGTATTTGAGGGTATTGCAGTGTGTGACGGTTAAAGAACACCTGAGTCACCACTACTCTTTCCTGTGTCTTTTCTCATAATAACAAGTACAGAAACGCATTGTTGTGGCCCACTGGAATTAAGGACAAAGTCCCACCAACTACTATGGAAGAGGGGAGAGGCTGCAAGGTACATGTGACAGAGCCTAGGGAGTGGCGACACTTACGTCGTGAGGGTGTTTAAGCCACATGCTTTCATCTTAAGCATGCGGTCTTCCCAGTATTCCCTGGGGACTCGGAAATAGTGCATTGAACCTCCAAATATGCGGAAAGGCATGCCTTCCAGGAGGAACTGTGAGTTTTTTGTCTGCAAGCCTAGGTTCCTCCTCCATAACTGCAGAGGGATCAGCTCACTCCAGTTAAACCTAGAAGAGAACGAGAGACATATGAGCATCCAGTCTCTAGTAAAGAAATCTGTGCCTATCGTAAAGAAATCTGTCCCCCTAAGAGAGGCTCCTCGTTTCACCCTACCTGGCAGGATCAGCTCTGACCTTCCTACTTCGTAAGTAAACCATGCTCTTTGTCACATAGAGCATATAGATTTTTCAGAAGATGATAAAACTGATGGAAGATCTGCCCGAGATGTGTATTTAATATTCATTTCAAACTTACCTCTGCCTGCCTTACTGCTTAGATTAATTCCTGAATATGTTATTTGCCAAAAGAACCGGAGCAAAGGAGATACCAGGTTCCAAAGCGCTTACCAGCTTCAATACTCACGCCATCACAGCTCCAGTCGGGTCAGTTCCTGCATGCAAGAAACTACTTCCTATTGCCTTACGTGGCTCCCCAGTTCATTTTGGCTGAACCAAGAAAATGTTTTTACCAACTAGTCCAGATGCAAAGCAGTTACACTGCCTCCATCAGACCATCCCAGTTCCACAACTCTGAATACACAGCAGAGTTAGACAATAGCAGCTTGTTCCCCTGAGACGTTGTCACAGCCAGATGCGAGGGATGAATTCCCGTCTCAAGAAAGCAAGTGACCCACACATTTGAGAGAAACGTCACATTCGGAGAAGAGGGAAATACCTAAGCCTCCAGCTTTTTTCTAAACTATGCGTAGAGCGGCTATTAGCAGAGGGTGAGGACTTCTCAGAACTCGTGGCTTACAGGGATTGCTGACCAGGAGCCTGCAGCGATTACCTGTCCTCCGACACAAGGAGACTACAAGGGAAGTAAACCTAAGACTTCCAGGATACTGCACGGGCTGGCTGACAAGCACAAGAGGGTACCTGTATAACACAGCATTCTCACAGGGCTCTGAAACAACCGGCAGCAGGCATGGGTAATACCTGGAAAAGGAAGTCTAGATTAGATACTCATTGCCGTCACTCAACGAGCGCTCATGCGCGTTTATTGTCAAACCATTTACAAAAAAACAGTGCTGAGCAAGAAGATGGTAATGTATCTCATTCAGAAGGCGGTGCAGTAATAGCAGAGCTTTCATGAAGGTATCGCAGCTCAAAGTAGAGGAAATAAGCACAAAATACCTAACTGCCATATTTAAAGGGTGACTGCCTGAATAGGAACAGGATCATCAAAAATGCTCATCTACACAAGAAACTAAGTACAGCCAGAGAATGGCGACGTGAGACTTAGGAGCATCGCTCCCGAGGAATTGCTACGAATTTTACCAGCAGGGCAGGTGGTTCTCAATCCACATGCAGGATATCCTATGGCTACCTGCCCCTCTGTTCTGCTAGAACGACATCTCACACAGATTGCAGCTTTTGCCAATCAGATCCCAAAACAGCAGCTATGTCTACTTCTGTTGCTTGGTGGCAAGCCTGAGGCGGAAAGCTGAAACAGCTCTGGAGATGCAAAACTCCCATTTTTAAAGATTAGGTTGGAAAATACCGAAGTTTCCAATCTGTTGCTAGGTAAAAGCCCTAAATCACCCCTGCACACAACAGTACTGTTAACTGCCACTGGTGCCGGAATGAAGGCTGTACTCAGGAAGCAGACATAGCCCGATAAAAATAAACAAATCACTTAAGCTCATCTTCTTAAACCTGGGCATAACTTTCTTGGCAAGTTTCCATCAAGTTTCCTATCGCAGAACTCCCTGGCTCCAGTGTTTTTTCTCACCAAGAAGGACTGGTAGGAAGCTCCCAGGCTCCCAATATCTTCAACATATTATCCTGGATATCCTGAAACCCACATCTCTCACTAGGATCTGTCTGAATGATTTCTGAAAAAAAACTTCTGTGACTCAGTAGAGCTTCACCTTGTTACCTTGAGCTGGATTTCCACAGCTCAAAGCCCACCTGGGCTCTGTGCTTCCTCTTGAGAGCAATGTATAGCTCCCAGTAGATTTCTTTTCACTTCTACAATGACAGCACAAGTTGCAAAGAAATCTTTTATTGTCCTTTTGCTAAAGGTTACTGGCCTACTTTGTCCCTCTGTAGCCGCTTCCTCCCCGCTTCAGCGAAGTCTCTTTATTTGCAAAAAAAAAATAGCATGAGATTACCAAGTTTGCCCAGAACAGAAGCTTCAAAATTGGGTTGGACAACTTAGTCCTGAATGAAATGATCTGTCTTTATAAGATGTAAGTTGGAGTGCAAAACACTCCAAGCAGAAGAGGAAAGTCACAGTTAACTGCTAAACCAGACGGCTACGCTAAGGCACTCATGCCTGTAAAACAAAAACCTAGCTGAAGTCTTCTCTGCATGAGATAAGGGGTTTAGCTTTGGTATTGGTCTACCACATACCCAGAACAGTTGGGAGAAAAAGCTAACGGAAAAGAAAAATAAAGTCAAAACAGGGGACGAAGCGTGAAGACCATTAGCTCTCTTTGCCAAAGCTAAAGATGCGCTTCAAAGGGACTTTACAGTTAATCCCTAAGCCCTACTTAGACCTGTCTCAGAGGCTTTGCTGTTTATTCTGGGCTTCCTCTGGCCAGAGAAAAGTGAAAGCTTTGAGTTGCCTTCACTCACGACTCACTGTCTTGCGGCCACCGAGGTCCCGTGTCAGCCAGAGAAGCCCCAGGTGCACGTTCAACACGGCTGGGATAACAATCACTGTGTTTTGTAGTACGGTTTATTCCCAGGTGACCTGGGCCACGGAGAAAAACACTGGGTACCAATGGATACGGTGTTTTACAGATACGTTCTTACAGGAGACAGACTTCTATGCTTTTACCGGGTATTGGTTTGCAATAATCCTCTGCTAGGAACGCACGTGGCACAAACCCAAGACCAGCTATAAAAGAATTTTCCTTCTCATTAAGCAAAGATTTATCAAGGCTTTTCTACAGCTTTGAGGATCAAGTAACTTCCTGCTATGAATTTAAGAACCCATTACAAAATATCCAAGTTATAAAAAAGATCTGAGTGGTAATAAATAACTACATCTTCCCTTGCCTGAATATTATCTCCAGCACTTTGCTGTCAGGGACTGAAGAGCGCCTGTCACTTGGTGCAGAGAAACTACCGTTGCAGACAAACACCTCTGGCTATAACTCAAGACATGCTCGTCCAGGAAAGAGCATCCACCCCCAAAATGAACGTTGATCTAAACCACACGGGATTTAAGCCAGAGCCTTGAATAACTTTTTGTCACTACAGGTGGGCTATAGAGGATTGGCTGTTGGCCTGCAGCGTACAAAGGGGACCAGAAGAAGACAGTTAACGTGGCTGTGAAAGGGGAGGTGGACACCACCGCCCGCTGCAGCCCAGGTCCCTCGGGTACCACACCACTCCGTCCCCGCTGCCACCAACAGCGCGGGGACGCGCAACAGAGAGAACCAGACCCCGAGCAGGCTGGAGCGAGAGGGAAACAACGGTCTGGCGCGAGCGCGTCGGAGACACCCGGGGCAGCTCCAGAGATGGGTTAGATCTGCCGGATTGATTTGCAAACGTGCATCATCCATCAGAGCTGTGATGATGTAAAGCCTTTCCAGAGCCAAGGTCGGCAGGGATAGCATTAACCTAACGCAGAATCTGATTTACAGCGCTGGCAATCGGTCTCTGCCTATCCATTACTTTCTACGATAAGCGAGAAGTTGTGTATATTACGTGTAACGTTTATTTAAAGCTTTTAAATCATTTCTGCAGGGAGGCAGCATTACTCTCTCCGGTCCTTCCCACGCTCCCGTCCTGCTGGAGGCACGCTCTCCGGCAGCCAGATGGGGAGCGGCGCGCTCTCTTTCCCCACTCATCCTGATAAGAGAAGGTATTTTGATTGCATCGAGCCTGCGTCGCCGTCAATTAATTGTCCCGGCTGCCAGACGGAAGGACAAAGTTTATTCCGCTTTGCCCCGTATTTCCCCAGATTTCCATTCCGGCGCAGTCGCTCTCCATAGCCAACGCAGCTCACGGCGGCAGGCCTGCTCCCAAAAGAC